>JAHRHZ010000082.1:21272803-21296917 GCA_024137785.1 Ginglymostoma cirratum | reverse complement strand
TAGGAGGCAGGGTGTTAGGGGTTGGGGCTAGGAGGCAGGATGTTAGGGGGCAGGGGCTAGGAGGCAGGGTGTTAGGAGAACAGGGGCTAGGAGGCAGGGTATTAGGGGTTGGAGCTAGGAGGCAGGGTGTTAGGGGGACAGGGGCTAGGAGGCAGGGTGTTAGGTGGTGCAGATCAGAGGAGCAGGGGGTAGGGGACAGGGGGGCAGGGTCAGGGTTGGAGGGGTGGGAGGCAATGGCCAGGTCAGGGTGTTAGGGGATGGGTGTGAGGACAGGGAGCAGGGGCATGGGACAGGATTTAAAGGGTTGAGGGCTGAGGGGGGGGAGGCGCAGCTGGGGGCAGGGAGTAAGGGGTGGGTGTGAGGTGAGGGGAGGGTGTTGGGGTGAGGGGAGGGGGCAAGGGCAGGAGGAGGGCTTTAGGGATTGGGGCTGAAGGGAGGGGAGAGGGGCTGGGGGTAGGGTGTTGGGGGTGGGGGTGGGACTGAGGAGAAGGGACAGGGGGTGAGGAAGGGTGTTAAGGGGTGAGGGTGAGGGTAGGGGACAGGGGCAGGGAGAAGGACTTTAGGGGTTGGGGCTGAAGGGAGGGGGCAGGGTCAGGGAGAAGGGCTTTAGGTGTTGGGACTGGAGGGAGCAGGCAGGGGCAGGGGGCAGGGTGCTATGGGGTGGGTGTGAGGCGAGGTGGCAGGGACAGTGTGTTGGGGTGGGGGTGCGGCTGAGGGGAGGGGGCAGAGGGCAGGGGCAGGAGGCCAACATGCTGATACTCCATCTGAGCCATTGTAGCTCTCTTGCTGAGAGCTCGAGGAGGAGTTTGAGCAGGAACTGCGTGAAAGACGGTGGAGGTGTTGGTGGAACCTGTAAGGCACAAGGGAGAAGATGTAACAGCTGGTGGGTTCTAGCTGCTGACAGTGGGGTTACTGAGAGAGCTACACTGGAGTGAAGAGTGGGACTTGGTTGGTTGGTGGGATTTGAACAGCTCGGCATTCCTGGGGGAACAGTCGCTCCCATCAGGATTCCCTCCTCATAGTCACTGAGGAGTCTTACACCAGGGTCCAGATCCCTGTCTGGGACCTTTCTGCCCCATTGCCCTGGAATGAGAGAAAGCGAGGGAATGAGCGAGTGGCACAGCTGTTAGTCCAGATGAAGGTGTTGGAAGGTAGTGCGGTTTCTTGAGAGATTTGTGGAGGCAGCAAGGATGGCACGCAGGGTTAGTGCCATGGGAGGTTGATGAAGAGTTGAGAATGATTGAGGGAAGATGTTGAGGGCAACAGTGGGAATGGGCAGCACATCAGTTTTGTGTGAGGTGTGTACAGTAGCAGAGGTAGAGTGAGCATGAGGTGGCATAGTGTGGCACTTACCCTGGCAAAGTGGACAAGGGTCCCAACCTGAAATGTCAACTTTCCTGCTCCTCTGATGCTGCCTGGCCTACTGTGCTCCTCCAGCTCCACACTGTGTTATCTCTGACTCCAGCATCTGCAGCTCTTACTATCTCTGAAAGTCATTGACCTTCTTGTGGCCATTCGTGTGGTTCGTGGAGACTGCACTGACCCTCAGACCAAGATGCCAGCTTCTGGTGGCAAGTCCTACTCTGCCTGACAGCCTCTCCCTCCCTCTCCCCTCTTCTATCCATCTACTCCATCCCTGTCTACATCTTCCTTCACCGCCATATTCTTCCCTTCATCTTTTTTCAGTTTCTTGTGGTGGAAACTTTCAAACGATAGAGTGACCATTGGTGAAATTATATTTGTCACAAAGTTGGTTCTCGACACATAGTCAACAGCAAGGAGAGGGAAATTTCACATTCTTCCTCACCAAAACAAGATGATGAGGGGCAGTGGGTGAATTGAAGCTTATAAACCCGACGTGGATTCTGGAGGTTAATGTATGACGCAGTTAATTTCACACTCCATATGTCCTTAGGACTCAAGACAGTAATTTTGACTTTGGTCGATGCTGCTGACTGGGTGAAATCATATTTGCCTGATCAACAAATAATTAGTTACACATTGCATTCAATCATTACACAGAGCATCCCCCGCGTGCGGGAAGACCATTCAGCCCCTCTGCTCCATACTGGTGTTTATGCTCAATATCAGTATAAACTACAATCCCTTTCTCCCTCCTGAGATTAGCCCATTACCTGCACATCACTGCAGCTTCCAGACAATTAATGATGATATTCCACGGTCATTGTTAATTCCCTTTGGTTCTACCTAAGGTTCCTGTCAGGGAACTCATCAAATATCACCTTAAATTCAAAACATAAAGCATGCAGCTCCTTAAATGGATCAAAATAAATATTAGTCTATGAAATGCAGTATTCAGTTTTTTCTCTCTATTGGAATTGTCTCTTATTCCACTCTCATATAATGTGATCTATTTTTATGTAGTTTTAGGTTGTTACTCGTTAAGTTATTCTCCCTTCTTCTGCCAATAGCAAAGGCAAGATCAAGAGGCTCTATTTTTAAGCATTATCTTCCTCATCTTTCTAACATTTAAGATCTCATTTAATTTTCCATTTTTTTGAATAACGCATGGAAAAAAATAGGAAAGGCGTCCCAAACTCATTCTTTCAGTGCAAGAATCAATGTTTGAGATTTTGTCAGTTTTATTTCATTAGAAAGACCAATGGTGATGTTTAAACTGCCTTTTTCAAGGTCTCATGCATGAATCAGCTCAGACCTTAATCTGAAACTCAATCAACATCACAATTGTTTCCCAGGCACTGATAGAATGGCTGTGATTATTTGGTGTGAAGGATTCGATCAGTTGTGTCAGACTCCCACTTGTGACTCTCAGTGTGGGTCAGAAGGTCAGAGATATGAGCTTGTTAGAAATGAACAGAGATGATGGAGAGATCATGCCACATAATTGCTCAAGAAAGTGCCGATTTAGCGCATTGTGAGATTACTGCAAGTTTCAGCCTAGTAAAATCTGCATCTTATCTACTTCCTTCACACCCCCCCAGCAACACACGTTGACTGCAGTGTGTACCATCAACAAGATGCACTGAAGCATCTCACCAAGGGTCCTTCAGCAGTGCCCTTCAAACCCACAAACTTCTGAAAGACGAGGGCAGCAGATACATGGGAACACCATCACCAACAGCTCCCCTTCTAATCTACAATTTGTTCCTAATTTTGACATGGACCTATATCACCGGTCCTTCAGCATTACTGGGTTAAAACCCCGGAGCTCCCTTCCTATTAGTCCTGCAAATGTAATTCCCCCCAAATGCACTGATCCAAAGGAGGAACACACCAGCACTTTCTCAAAGAAAGTTAGGGCTGGGCGACAAATTCTGGCTCATCAGGAGCACCGACAACCTATGGATTAATAATTTCAAAGACAATAAAAGGCAGATTCAGAACTGACAGCATTGAAATAATTCCATGGAGGCTGGTATCCCATCACTAAGTCGCCTTTTACTTACACATGCATGGTACATGACACTGATCCAGCTCCCTCAGAGCCAGCTCTCAGAGTGAACAGAACCTCTGACACTCCCGTTTACATCCGTCAGCCAAGGCTCCCTGAATGGACCAGGTTAACAGCCCCAATCAGGGAACTCCTATTCAATGTGATCCACCAGGCTGACCTCGTTACAATCACTACATTTGTCCCCCTCTCAGTCCTGGGACACCGACACATTCCCTTTCCTGTAGCTTCTCCTGGGGCATTTCTGCACCAGGTCCAGTTCAACCAATTCAGCCTGAGATACCAACAGCTTGTACCAGACAGTAGCCTGGAGCGTCTCAGCTTAAACACAGCTTCTTCAGGCAGTAACATCATCAAGGCTGTGAGATCTCCAATGTTCATCTCGTCCTGAGAGGTTTCTTCATCACTCGGCGGGGGTGGGGGAAGAGCCCATGGGGGTCTGACAGCCTTACAGATGTTCTGAGGGGCAGTGTATGTTTAGCCCTGCCCCTTTTGTGAGGTAACAGCTTTCATGTGATCCATGTCCTTGTTCAGGACCGCCTCTCCTACCCCAATTTTGTACGTAGCAGGACCTGACCTCATGTCAACCATTGCCTCTTACCCATGTAAGGCCATTCCCGTGGTTTCAACATCAAACTTCATCCCCTGAAACAAGTTGACTCCCTCGCTTAGTGGAGCCTTGTGTCGTTTCACCCTCCCACCTGGATCCAGGAATATCAGGTTTAACCTGGTGCGGAGCATTCTCCCCATCAGCAACTCTGCTGGAGCTGTCCCTGTAGGTGTATGATGGGTGTCCCATAATCAAATGGAAACCGGGACAGTTTGGTACCGAGTGACGCTGTAGGCTGGTTCTTTAAGTCGGCCTTCACAGTTTGGAGTGCATTTTCCACCGGACCATTGGAGGATGGATGGTAAAGCTTTGTCCTTTCATGTCGAATACCGTTTGACTTTCGGAAATATTCAGACTCCCTGCTGGTAAACAATGGCCCACTGTCCATGACCAACACTTCCAGGAGTTCATATATTGCAAAAGATGTTCGCAGCTTTGCAATCGTCATCCTTGTGTTTGACAAATGAACTCTTCGCACATCCAGCTGCTTTGAATGGGGTTCCACAATGACTAAGAACATTGAGCCCATGAAAGGACCTGCATAATCCATGTGTAACTTAGCTCAGGGTTTACCCGGCCATTCCAATGGATGTGGGGGAGATGTAGGTGGTAATTATTGTCCTTGCCAGCACTCTGGGCACTGCCCCACCAATGCAGCTTTTGTCTACATCCAATCCTGGCCATCAGATATACCCTCTCACCAACATCTTCGTTTTGGGAAACCCCTGGACGAACCTGGTACAGTTCAGCCAGTAATTGATGGTGACCTTTACTCAGGATAATCACTCTGGCTCCCCATCATAATATGTTTCCTTTATCATGATCTAGTCTCACCGAGTTCATGAAGGTTTCAGTTCTGGCTGTGGTGGTCCTTTTGTTTCCCCCATCTCCACCAGCTGTTTTTATTTTGCCAGGATGGGACCTTTCTGTGTCCACAGTCTGATGTTGTGCACAGTGACTGGAAGTGTGTCCAGAAAGTTTAAAACCAAAACAGACTCTTCCAGTGGCAGTACCACTATCGGTAGTGTATCTGCCAGTGGGAGGCAGCTCAATGCATCTGCATTTGCTAATCGGCCTCCTGGACAGTGTTCCTACTTACAATTATACACACTTTGTATTAGAGCCCAATGTTGTATTCGGCCTGAAGCTATGGGCAGCACTGCATTGTCCCCTTTAAGTAGAGCTAGCAGCGGTTTGTCGTCCATTATTGTTACAAATTTACGTCCTTAAAGATCTTCCACACACCAAAGCTGACCACCAAGCCTTCCGTCTCTGTCTGGGCATATCCTCGTTTGGCATCAGCCGAAGTCTGGGAAGAGTACACTACTGGGTGTTGCCCTTCGCTGGGCCATCTGTGAGCCAACTCTACCCTGATACTGTACAGGGAGGCATCATATGTTAGCACCACATCTCACCTGGGATTGTAGTGTACTAACATCTTAGACAACAAAACTACTTCTTCACTTCCCAACGGCTACATCTTGGCAATGAGACCATTTCCAAGGCTGACTCTTTGCCAATAATAAACAAAAGGGTGCTGGGTTAGGTACAAATCTTCCAAAATAATTCACCAATCCAAGGAAGGGTGTGGGAGCCGGTGTAAATTTGATCACCCTTACTTTATCTTCCAATGAGTGTAAGCCAATCTTGACATCTCTGTAGCCCATGTAGGTCATCTGCGATGCCTGGTATTCACATTTTTCCCTACTAAGACATACCCCACCTTGGAGAAATACTTAAGCGCTCTGTCCAAGCTCTCTAAGAGCTCCTTATTGGTCTTCCCTGTCATTAACACATCATCTAGATAAATGGCGATCTAGAGTAGACCTTGTGAAATGTTCTCCATCATCCATTGAAAAATGGCCCAGGCTGATGATACCCCAGACGGTAGTCTTGTATCTTGGTACAAACCCTTATGGGTGTTATTTGTAGCATAGTTCTGGGAACCTTCATCCAGCCCCAATCACAGGTACGCATTGGTGATGTCCAGCTTCGTGAACGACAGCCCCCCAGCAGCTTTGCACATAAACCCATCTCTGTGAGGGATTGGGTGTTTATCCAGCTGCAAAAAGTGATTTACAATTTGTTTGAAACCCCCACAAAGGCAAAACGATCTGCTGGGCTTCATAACTAGTGCTGCCCATTCCGAAAACTGGACTGGTTTGATAATTCCTTCACTTTCCAGCCTTCTCATTTCAACATCTACTATTGTCTGTAAGGCTACTGGCTCTGGGCAGGCCTTGCAGAATCATGGATTTGCTTCTTGGTCAACATGCAAGGTCACCTTGGTTCCTTTGATAGTCCCTAGACCTTCCTGAAAAACCTCCAGATATGAAATTAGGGCTTCACTCAGGCAGCCATTTTCTAATTGAAAGCCAATCATGCTGAATCTTTCTCAACCAATTTACCCCCATCGGGTTTGGGCCTGAACCTTTTACTGCAATCAGTGGGAACTGAACCAGCTACTTCTCATAAGAGACCAGAACCGAAGTTGTATCCTTAATTTGTAAAGGCTCCCCGGTATAGATTCTCAGTCTGGCCGAGGTCTTATGCAAAGTTAAGGGTTGGTGCTCCGTGTGAATTTTTTAAAGACTGGTTCTGTGATCACTGAAATGGCTGCACAGGTATCAATTTCCATTAGACCCTCCTGTTTATATCTGTCAGCCAGGACTCCCAGATTGGACCAGGTTAACAGCCCCAATCAGAGAACTCATATTCTATGACATCCAAGATAATAGGAACTGCAGATGCTGGAGAAACCGAGATAACAAGGTGTGGAGCTGGATGAACACAGCAGGCCAAGCAGCATCATAGGATCAGGAAAGCTTAACGTTTCGGGCCTAGACCCTTCATCAGAAATGATGCGGGAGAGGTTGGAGTGGGTGAGAGGGGTGGAGAGTTTGAGGCGATTGATGTCTCGATGGCAGTTGGAGATGAAGAGGTCGAGGGAGGGTAGGAGGCCTTGGGGTGGTGTCCAGGAGGAGGGGATGAGTTGGAGGCAGGAGAAGGGGTCAGTAGAGGGAGGGTTAGGTTCCCGATTGAAGAAGTAAGCGTGGAGGCGGAGGCGGCGGAAAAGCTGCTCAATGTCCAAGCGTGAGCGGTATTTGTTGATATGTGGGTGGAGGGGGACAAAGGTGAGCCCTTTAC
Organism: Ginglymostoma cirratum; assembly: GCA_024137785.1. NCBI lineage: Eukaryota > Metazoa > Chordata > Chondrichthyes > Orectolobiformes > Ginglymostomatidae > Ginglymostoma > Ginglymostoma cirratum. The sequence continues at coordinate 21,289,727 of JAHRHZ010000082.1, read as the reverse complement.
TGAGGACTGACCGTTCGTCCTCAGTAAGGGGGAGGTCTGGGGGGATGGTGAAGACTCGGCAGGGCTCAGATGAGATCCACCTGGCTGACTTTGTTACAATCACTACAAACCTGGTGTGAAGAAGATTCATGGTACATTAATATTGTTTTACAGTTTGAATTCTAAAGTGGAGGAATGACGGATAATGTTCAGGTGGTTTGTCTTTCTATATTGTATGTTAAGAAGAGGGAAGGCACAGCCTTTAGTTTCATTTTGGATGTTTTCAGTGAGCGATGATGTTAGTTTAGCAGTCTCTGAAACAGTCAGGATTAGGGAAGATATTCTGATTTGCCGAGATGCAAACCACAGAAGCAGAAAGTATGGAAGACATGAGTTTAAGGAACACATTGTGACGTAAACTGTGGGACTTAAAGGTATGTTGTCAGTATTTAGTTTTAATGTTATCAATTGATTTTAATGTTAGTTGCTGTAAGCTTGGATTTCTAGTTTTTGAGTTAGTAACTCGCAGGTTTTCTTGTGTGTCTGAAATTAACGATCAACTCGCAACTACATCTGTAGCCATGGTAATTTATTTTGAAGCCAGGCTGAACACGGAATAGGTTTTGTGCCCAAATTAACTTTTGCTTGTTTTGGACTTTTGTTTTTAACCAGCAAGGGGTCTAACGTGGTCTCGGAGGTTTGTTAGAGAATTCTGGATTTTTTTTTTTAAAGTGAGATGCCCGTACCGAGAGATTTTCAATTTCACTTTTAACTATGAATAGTGTTAGTCCTATGAAGACCATGGAACAGGATGGCTGTATAGAGTCTTGCTCCTGAAAAGGGAATGATAGATTTAGGGAATTAGATTACTTTGGAATGAAAAGCTGGTGTTAGTCCCAGGCCAGAATTGTTGGGATAAAATCCTGAAAATGATTACTTCAGCTGAGTACATTGAAGCTCATGTGTATGAAAGCTCCAGAGAGAAGCTATTGTGTAGTTCCCATTGAAGTCACAAGTGACTTAAACTTCCCAAGGTGCCAGATACTGGGATCCTAGTTTAAGGATTGTACAAATGTTGTTTTGGGTTCTTTACCAAGAATCATGTTTTGGGAACTATGCAAAACCTGTTTTGTTTCTTTTCAATTTAGAAAGGAGCACTTTTTTGGATACATGGGATTGAAAATTTACCGTGCCTGTGGTTTACTTTTACTTTAAACTTTGTGTTCTAAATGGATAACTTTGGATTATTCCATTTTATCTTCATCCTCTACATAGAAAGGTAGAAGATAGGAGCAGCAGTAGATCCATCTACCCCTTAAGCCTGCTCCAACATCAGATATGATGTTGTCTGACCATCGAGCTCAATACTCTAATCCCATCCTCTTTCTGTGGTCGTGAATTCCACAGGCTCACCACTCTCCGGGTGAAGACATTTGTCGTCATCTCAGTCCTAAATAGTTTACCCTTTATCCTTAAACAATGAACCTGGTCCTGGACTCCCCCACCATTGGAAACTGCTTTTATCCTGTCAAGTCCTGTTAGAATTCTATAGGTTTTTATGAGATCTCCCCCCTCCGTCATTCTTCTAAATTCCAGTGAATACAGTCTTAACGGACTCAATCTCTCATATGTCAATGCTGCCATCCCAGGAATCAATGTGGTAAACCTTCACTGCACTCCATGTCTAACAAGAACATTGTTCCTCAAATAAGGAGACCAAAACTGCTCACACTATTCCAGGTGTGGTCTCACTAATGCTTTGTAAGATATCCCTGTTCCTGTACTTGTACCCTGTCACCATTAAGGCCAATGGACCATTCGTCTTCTTTACTGCCTGCTGCAGCTATGTGCTTACTTTCAGTGACTGGTGCACAAGGACACCCAGGTCCCATTGCACAATACCCTGTCTCAAGTTACAGTTATTCAAACAATATAAATAATAGCCTTGCTATTTTTCTACTGATGTGGATAACCTCACAATAATCCACATTATACTGCACCTGCCAACTCTCTCAGCCTGTTCATCTCTGCATCCTCCTCACAGCTCACTCTCCCACCCAGCTTTGTGCTATCTGCAAATTTTGAGATATTACAGTTAGTTCCCTCATGTAAATCGTTAACATATATTGTGAATAGCTAGGGCTCCCCTAGCCACTTCCTGAAACTTGGAAAACAAAGATTATTCCTACTCTTTATTTCCTGTATGCTAACCAATTTTCTAACCAATTCAATTCATTACCCCCAGTCCCATGTGTTTTAAATTCACACATTAATCTCTTGTGTGGAACTTGGTTGAAAGCCTTCTGATAGTCCAAATAAACGACATCCACTGGCTCCCCTGATCGAGCATGGTTTTCCTTTTGTAAATCCATGGTGATTATATCTGATTTCGCCATTGTTTTCTTAGTGCTCTTCTATCTAATCCTTGATAATACACTCTAAGTATCTTCCCCATTACTGCGTCAGACTCTATAATTCCCTGTTTTCTCTCTATCTCTCTTTTTAAACAGTGGGATTACATCAGTTACTTTCAATCTGCAGGAACTGTTTCAGAATCATAAACTTCTGTTTTACTTTAAGAGCAAGATCTGCAGCAATGTTGTTAATGTTTCAGCAGGAAATTACTTCATTAAAGCCAAAACAAATAAAAATATGCTCTGTCAAGCCAGGTTCCTCTCTGGGAGCTGACTTGCCTGGTAATAATATCTGCTGCCATTATACCATCATATCAAGCAATAAATGAGCCGAGTTCGCAGATTTTTAAGCATCTCAGTGTTACAATGTTGTGTTATTCCTCATGAATTGGAAGGCAGGAAGTTAGAATTTGTTGGTAAAAATGATAGTGAGGAAAAGTAGTGTGTGGTCCCTCTAAGAGGTTGTGCTTTGTCTGTGTTTGGAAGTTTACAAGCACTGTGCACAGAGAGCCCCAAAATTCAAACAAGTGTGTCAAAAGGCTGTACAGTTTTGTTTTGTTATCGAAACAAGTTTGAATTTAGCCAATTAATTTAAACCAAGCACCAAGATACAGAAAACCAATTGAAATTAAAACTGATGGTTTTGACAACCTGAAAGCAATCATATTATAAGAAATTGATGTGTCATCGGGGGTGGGGGGATATATAAGACGAGGGTTTTTGAAAATTGGGGAGAGCCAACTGTCATCTAAGGGGAGGGCAAGCCTGCCATCTGAGAAATAAGCCCCAAGCTCTCACAAGAAATCGCTAAGCTCTCTAAGAAAGCACCATCTATCCAAGAAAGGTACCACAATATTTTAGCTCAAAGTCCTCACCGAAGCAATTATAGGGAAAAACTTCCCTGACAGCAGAATCAGAGGAAGAAGGGCAGTTGTGGCGTAACGGAAAAAGCAGAGCATTCCAGAAGACACAGTCTGTACGAATTTGGAGAGATTAAATTTTAATTTATTGTTATCTTTTTATTGGGTCTATACAAATGGAACTTGTGTTTATTTGAACAGCATTCCACTAGAATCTTTACTCTTTATTCATTGATGGGATGAGGGCGTTGCTGGCCAGGCAGCATTTATTGCCCATCCCTAATTGCCCAAAGGGTAGTTAAGAGTCAACCACATTGATGTGGGTCTGGAGTCACCTGTAGGCCAGACCAGGTTAGGATGGCAGCTTCCTTCCCTAAAGGACTTTAGTGAACCAGATGGGTTTTTACGACAATCAACAATGGATTCACAGTCATCGTTAGATTGTTAATTTCAGATATTTATCGAATTCAAATTCCACCATCTGCCGCGGTGGGATTCAAGCCCAGGTCCCCAGAACATTCTCTGGATCTCTGGATTAACAGTCCAGCGACAATACCACTAGGCCATCACATCCCCCCATTTATGGGCCATTTAGGGAGTAGTCCAGGGGAAATTGTTCAGTTTGTTTGTAGCTTGTTATTTGTCACTTAGCAAGTGAATACCAGAGGTTTTATTTCATTAAACCGCTCTTTTAACAGACTATAAAGGCAAGGTGAGCTTCTCTGGGTGTTTCGGGTTTACTTACTAGAAGGGAACTTCTATTTCCGCACCATAACAAATTGGGGCTTGTGCTTAGGTTTATCTAATAGAGACGTTCAACTTTCCCCTTCTCCGTAACGTCAGGAAGATGTATTAATGAAAGTAACATTGATGAGAAACTCCACTGGACTCACCAAATACAGTGGCTACAAGGGCAGGTCGGAGGCTAGGAATCCTGCAGTAAGTGACTCACCTCCTGACCCATCAAAGCCTGTCCACCATCTACAAGGGATACTCCCTACTTGCCTGGATGGGTGCAGCCCCAACAACACTCAAGAAGCTTGACACCATCCAGGACAAAGCAGCTGCTTGATTGGCACCACATCCACAAGCATCCATTCCCTCCACCACCGACGCTCAGTAGCAGCAGTGTGTACTATCTACAAGATGCGCTGCAGAAATTCACCAAAGATCCTCAGACAGCTCCTTCCAAACACATAACTTTCCATCTGGAAAGACAAGGGCAGCAGGTACATGGGAACACCACCAGCCGGAAGCTCCCCTCCAAGCCACTCACTATCCTGACTTGGGAATATATCAGCGTTGCTAGGTCAAACTGCTGGAATTTCCTCCCAAATGGCAATGTAGGTCAGCCCACAGCAGGAGGACTACAGCGGTTCAAGGCAGCAGCTCATCACCACCTTCTCAAGGGGCAACTAGGGACGGGCAATAAATGCTGGGCCGAGCCAGGAACATCTGTGTCACATGAGTGAATAAAAAAAAGTTAAATCAATGCAGGAATTTGACAAAAAGAAACCGATTACTGCAAAGCCAGCTGAAAATGAGGAGTTTTTTTTTGGTGTCTTTAAAAAGTTGGTTGGGATGAAACGTTTGAATTTTCCTTTCTGACATTTGTCTTTTCAAATAGTTCTCACTCGTTCATCATTTCTGTTTTGTGTGGAATAAACTTCATGATTTTTCTTTTAAAAGTGCATTAGCAGCCTCTTGTGAATATGTCCAGTGACTGACCTCCATGGTTAAAAAAAGCTGAAAATAACATTCATAGTTGATCGAGCCAGGTTTTACTGTGGGATCAGACCTGGTCAAGAATTCCATCATCTGGGGTTACAACAGTGAGGATAACATGGGAATGTTCACCGTTCTGTAATGAATGCTGTGGAAATTAAAGTACACATTGCTACAATTCCTGAGATAAAAGGTACTGCAGATGCTGGAGAATCCTGCTCCTATGATGCTGCTTGGCCTGCTGTGTTCATCCAGCTACAATTCCTGGGATTTCTTTATGTATCATTGGCTGATATGTCATTTAATGAGGCGTCACTGGTTAATTAAAACAGTACAGGTCACTATGTCAATGATCATTATTCTTTCTGATTGTTTCAGTGCTCATTGAAGCTTGGGGTGGCACAGTAGCTCAGTGGTTAGCACTGCTGCCTCACAGTGCCTAGGACCCAGGTTCAATTCCCTCCCTCAAGTGACTGTCTGTGTGGAGTTTGCATGTTCTCCCTATGTCTGTGTGGGTTTCCTCCAGATGCTCTGGTCTCCTCCCACAGTCCAAAGATGTGCAAGCTAGGTGGATTGGCCATGCTAAATTGCCCATAGTGATGAGGCATGTATAGAGTAGGTGGGGGTGGGATGCTCTGATGGCTAGTGTGGACTCATTGGGCTGAAGGGTCTGTTTCTGTACTGTAGCAATTCTATTCTATGAAACATTGTCAGTTAAAACATGAGGAAGGATCTCAGGTATTAGCACTAATTCTTATCAAACTAGAGGAATAGTTCTCCTTTTATTTCTACAGAGCCAGTTCCAATAAATGCACCCTGTCAGAACACAATGCCAAAGATGGTCACAGCATCATGACTGTCCCGAGTAAAGGGCAGGGCCGGGGGGAGTGGCAGGAAGAGAGTGTGGGAGAACGTTAGGATTGATGCTGGGGGAATGCACTGTTTTCTTGTTCCATTTACTGAGGAATCACAACTTATATTTAACGGTTTTACCCAGTTACCAACATTAGCACTGATGCATTTTATTTATAATAGCTTCAGAATTTAAAAATATCCATCAACTGGATTTCGTTAATAAACATCAACATTGTTGATTGTTTGTAACTGCATCTATCCAATATAGATAAGCTGATTAACACATAGATTGAACTATGAAATTCTAAATATTAACCTTTCAAACTAGCATAGAAAGTGTGACAGAAAATAAAATAAAGAAACCTTCCCTACAGAGATCAACTTTGTAATGAAATGCTTTGGTCAAATTCTTGAAGTTCAGGGGACGGGATGTGAAATGTTCCAGATGGCTGTAGAGATATGCAGTTGTCCCTGGGATCTTTTCAGAAGCTGTTCCTTCAGGAGATTCATCAGAAAGCTAATGCAATGCTGGTCTTTATATCTGGAGGACAGGGGTATAAGGATGCAGAAGTTAACCCAGGTTAGACCCCACTTAGAGTACTGTGAGCACCACACCTACGAAGGATATATGGGCCTTAGAGGGAGTTTTTTTGTTCATTCACAGGATGAGGGTATTGCTGGCCAGGCAGCATTTATTGCCCATCTCTAGTTGCCCAGAGAGCAGTCAACCACATTGCTGTGGGTCTGGAGTCACATGTAGGCCAGACCAGGTAAGGATGGCAGTTCCCATGCCCAAAGAGCATTAGTGAACCAGACGGGTTTTTCGGATAACCAACAATGGTCATCGTTAGATCCATAATTCCAGATTTTTATTGAATTCAAATTTCACCATCTGCCATGGCAGGATTTGAACCCAGGTCCCCAGAACATCATCTGAGTTCCTGGATTAATAGTCCAATGATAATGCCACCGGGGCCATTGCCTCCCCCTGTAGGTACACAAGATGATACCTGGGCTTCTGGGGTCACATTATGAGGAGAGTTTATACAAATTAGCTCCTTTCTGTAGAATTTAGAAGATTAAAGGGTGATCTGATTGAAGTCTTCAATATATTCACAGACAAAGACAGGGTCGATAAAGATAAACTACCTTCCATTGAGCGGAGATTCTAGAACCAAGGACGTAGCCTGAGAATCAGTGATAGACCATGCAGGAGAGATGTTTGAAAGCATTTCTACAAACAAAGGGGTGGGAGATGTTTGGAACCCTCTTTCACAAATGGCTTTGGATGCTGGATCAGTGGTTGATTTTAAATCTGAAATATATAGATTTTTGAAAAGCAAAGGTAATAGAGGAGAAGGGCTCAAGGCAGGCAGTTGGAGCTAGGCCACAAGTCAGCCATGATCTCATCGAATGAGCAGTGAATATAATAGCCATCACTGGGGAGAAAGTACTGGGGAAGCTGAAAGGGTCTGAAGGTGGATAAATAACCTGGACCAGATGGACTACATCCCAGAGTTCTGAAGGAGATAGCTGAGGACAGTGTGGAGGCGTTGGTGGTGATCTTTCAGGGATCACTGGAGTCAGGGAGGGTCCCAGAGGACTGGAAAATGCCTGTTGTAACACACCTGTTTATGAAGGGAGGGAGGCAGAAGACAGGAAACTACAGGCCAGTTAGCCTGACCTTGGTCGTTGGTAAGATTTTAGAGTTCATTATTAAGGATGAGATTGTGGAGTACTTGGAAGTGCATGGTAGAGTAGGGCGGAGTCAGCATGGATTCTGTCAAGGGAAGATTATACCTGACAAATCCGTTAAAATTCTTTGAAGAGGTAAAGAGTAAATTAGACAAAGGAGATCCAGTGCATGTGATCGATTTAGATTTCCAGAAGGTCTTGGACAAAGTGCTACAGAGGAGGCTGCAAAATAAGGTCAGAGCCCATGGTGTTAGGGGCAATGTACTGGCATAAATAGAGAATGGGATCAGAGACTGCAAGAACTGCAGATGCTGGAGTCAGAGACAACAGAGTGCGGAGCTGGAGGAACACAGCAGGCCAGGCAGCATCAGAGGATTGGCTGACTGGCAAAAGGCAGACAGTGGGAATAAATGGGTCTTTTTTGGGATGGCAGCCAGTGACTGGTGGAGATCTACTTGTGTCCGTATAGGGACCACAACTTTTCATATCATACATTAATGATCTGGATGAAGTAACTAAGGGCATTGTTGCTAAGTTTTCTGATGACACAAATAGATGGAAGGGTGTTGAGTAGCAGGAAGACTGCAGAAGGACTTGGATATGCTAGGATAGTGGGAAAAGAAGTAGCTGGTGAAATTCAATGTAGGAAAGTGTGAGATTATGCGCTTTGGAAGGAAGAATAGAGGTGTAGACTATTTCCTAAATGGGGAAAGGCTTCTGAAACCTGAAGCACAAAGGGACTTGGGAATCTTAGATCAGGATTCTGAGATGAGGAGGAATTTCTTCAGCCAGAGGCGGGGTGAATCTGTGGAACTCATTGCTGCAGAGGGATGTGGAGATCAAGTCATTGAATTTATTTAAGACTGAGATAGATATGATCTTGATTGGTAAGGGATCAAAGGTTACTGGGAGAAGGAAGGAGAATGGGGTTGAGAAACATATCAGTTGTGTTCGAATGGCAGAACAGACTTGATTTGCCAAATGGCCTGGTTCTGCTCCTTATCTCATACTGTTTTAGTTTAATTTATATCACTCCTGCAGATAGGGTTAGGGTTACTCTACAAGGTCTGTGGAGCAAGACAAAACGGGTAGTAGGGATTAAACGAAAGGGGACTGTGTAGAATGCAAAGAATAACCAGTTAGGAATGCTCACAGAAAAGTAACAAATTCTTTTCTTGGTTCTTGCACACAGAATGCATTAAATATATAAATAATATCTAGTAAATGATTACATTGTGCAACTGTAACCAGGGTAATTACTACGAAGCAGTCAGATCTGAGGGTGAGGTTCGCCTCTGAACACACTAAGCAGTGAACTGGGACCAGGAGTTTTCGAATCAGGCAGGTGTATTGCTGAGAAAACTAAACTGTTGAAATGAAGAATGTTATTAGCCCATAAAATCGTGTTCGTTTGATAGCACTCATTCTCAAGTTGTTTGACCCTGGAATTATCAACACCCTCAGTACAGCAGGACGTCATTCAGCCCAGTTGCCAAATTAGTCCCATTCTCCCTGCTTTTTCTCCATGACTCTGCAAATTCTATCTTTTCAAGTATTTGCCCAATTACATTTTGGAAGTTCAAGTTCCGTCCTCTGTCCCCTCAGATAATTTATTCCTGCATATAAGAAGAAGTGGGCAGATTTTTCTTTGGTAAGAGAATCAAATGTTAACAGGTGCCTCCTCTCGCTCCTAATTTGCATGTTCGTCTATTTTTGTTGAAGAAGATAGAAACATCGGACAAGGCAGAGGCTATTTAGTCCATCAACCTGATCTTTCATTAAAACAAAGTGTGAGCAATTTGTGACCTAACACCAAATACCATCTGTGTCTTTGGTTAATGAAAGTCACAATTTAGTTTTATTAATAGATCTGGCATCAGTCGTAGTTTGTGCAAGAACATTCCAGATTTGCCCTTTGTGTGCACACCTTTCCGAATTTCACTCCTGGCAGCCCTAGCTCTTGTTTTTGAACAGCATCCCTTGATTAGATGCCCAAACCAGTGGGAATAGCTTCTCTTCATACACCCTTTAATTTCTCCTTAATATCTTGAAGACTGTAAATCAACTCTTAAGCTGCTAAATTCCATAAAAGAGAGATAATACAAATTTAGTCTGCGTGAGGTCTTCTAGTAATTTAACCTTGAAGTTGTGAGTGTTAAATAGGAATCTCCACGTTCTGAGTAAAACCAAAGGGAGCAGAATTTTCCAGGTGAATCTTGTACACCAAAGGATTGATATCAACAGAACCTTCAGGAAAGGCTTTGGGAATTATAAAGGATTTGATGGTTAGGAGACAAAAGGGAGGAATGAGGATAAACAGAAAAGGGTAAAGCAAACTGTAGCAAGGACAGGCCCAGCCCATAGCAAGATAAAGCAGCTCTGCCTCAGTGGGCCGGTTCGGGGTGGGGGGGTGGGGGTATGGTATGTTTTGGGGAGCAGAGGTATTTGCCTACACCATGATAATATACTGAGAAAATTGGAAGTTGAGGAATGAACTGCATATATGACTAGCTGTGTATAAAAGATGGTCTTTCTGTAATCAGCAGAGTTCTGTTTTAGTCAGTCAAACATTTACACACCATTTGCACAAATAAATGATTATCAACCTGTGCTTGAGTCTCCTGTGGTCAATCCTTAGAAATCCCAGGGTCATTCTGGTGAAGCCGCACTGCACTTCCTTCAAACCTGTATCTCCTTCCTGAGGTGCAGTGCTCAGAGCTGCTCCTAGTGTCTCCTCGTGTGGGCTAACCGGGGATTTGCACATGAAACATAACCTCTCCCTCCTTGTGCTTTAGATGTCTGGATATTGTGGTGTAAAATTTGTTGCCTTTTTAAGTTTGGCTGTTTGAATTTTGAGTTCATGACGCATGATTTTACTGCGTGTCTGAGGGGTTTTAATAATTAACTTGTAGGTATTTCTGTAGCTGTGATGATTTCTTTTAAAATAGCACGAGGGAGCTGCTTTCAAAACTAATGGGTTTTTACTTACCTTGGAAGGGTAAATGACTGAGCAAGGTTAATAATTGTGCATCAAGGTTTCTGCTGGAAAGTCCTAGAAATACTTAAAGCTTAGGAATATAAAGGTTTGTAATTTAGTTTCAGTTTGGCAGAAGTCCTTAGATGAATAAAGCAGTGATCTAGAGAAAGAAAAAGTGGATTACTTTAGAGTAAAAAGTTTAGTGATAGTACCAAAAGTTTTTGTGTAAAAGCTTGAGGAGATCATTTGAAGCTCAGAACATTTAAACTCAGGTGTACGACAGCTCCAGGAAAAGACCATCAGATTTTCTGGAACTGGAGAGGGTTCAGAAAAGATTTACCAACATGTTGCCAAGAATGGAGGGTTTGAGTTATAAGGAGGGGCCGGAAAGACTGGGACTTCTTTCACTGGAGAGTAAGAGGTTGAGGCGTGACCATATAGAAGTTTACAAAATCATGAAGGGCATAGATAAGGTGAATAGCAAAGGTCATTTCCCCAGAGCAGGGAAATTCAAAACTAGGGGGCATATTTTTAAGGTGAGAGAATATTTAAAAAGGACATGAGGGGCAACCTTTTCACACAGAGAATGGTTCGCATGTGGAATGAGCTGCCAGGAAAAGTGGTGGATGTGGGTACAATTACAATATTTAAAAGACATTTGGATAAGTACCTGAATAGGAAAGATTTGGAGGGATATTGCCAAATACAGGCAGGTGGGACTAGTTTAGTCTGGCATGGACTGGTTGGTCTGTTTCTGCGCTGTAAGACTCTATGACTCTAGAGTTATGTTAAGCCAGTCGAGCAGTAAGAGCAAGATTGCGGTTTCTGACGTGATTAATATACAAGAGGTGCTTTTGGCTATTGTGCAGGGTGTTTTGGGGATCTGTAAAGGAGTTTTGGGGGGATTAATTGGAGTACATCTTTAAATTTGTGTTATAAATAAAATACTTTAGCTTGTTCTATTTGTCTTCATTTATTTTGCTTAATAAACTTCCGTTTCTTGCAAAAACCAAATCTGCAGCCTTGATCTTATGGTTCTGTGAAAACCAAAAAGAAAGAAAATATGATCAAGGCAGATCTCAGTCTGTGATTGGACTTGTCCAGTATTAACATTGGCTCGGCTCAGACAATTAGAAGGTCAGTTTGGGACACGTTTGTGACCTGCTCCTCCTTTAATAATGCTAGTCTCACAGGCTCATATTGTTTAATATTATCTCCCAATATCATAAAGTGGCATTGGCCAGTGAATATATTTCTAAGGTGTTAATTCAGGGGTAAAGCCAGCCAGAAACAGAGAGAACCCTCTCTGCTCTCCTTTGGAATAGGTACATGGGATCTTTTACGTCCACATGAACAGGTAGGTGAGACTTCAGTGTAATGTGGCACCAGTGACAATGCAGCTCTCTCTCAGCATGAGACTGGAAAGCTGGCCAGGGTTATTTATACACTCAAGCCCTGGTGACTCAGAGGCTGATGAATGCTGATGGCCTTTAAGCCCCTTTGTTACTCCAGTGTTTCTGGCTTTTGTATACTTCAAAAGGTTTGCCTGTTCACCCATATTTTGCTCTGTGATGTTCATTTGCTACAATCTGAACCATTTACTTGATCCAGAGATAGTAGGAAGAAGGGTCTGAAGGTCTGAAGAAGGTTTCTGAAGAAGGGTCTAGGCCCGAAACGTCAGCCTTCCTGCTCCTCTGATGCTGCCTGGCCTGGTTTGTTCATCCAGCTCTACACCTTGTTATCTCATTTACTTGATCGATTTCTCTTTGCAGTTCGATGATTCCATCTGCACTGATTGCAATGCTGCCAATTTTTACATCCTCCGGAAACTTGGGTAAGTGGCTCTCAATTTCACCACCAAAGTCATTAATGAATGTCATGGGTTATCCAAGTCCTGGATCAGATCTGGGTGGAAGGTCATGTTCTGCCAATGTGAGGACCCGCCCATTATCCCTCCTCCACCTTCAGCTGATCAGCCAGTTGCGGAATCTGTTTTAATAATTTGCTGTCCACTCTACCAGCTTCAAGTTTAGCGAACAGTCACTAGGACACCATCAGAACAGAGAGAGAAAATGTTACCCTCCACCTAATTATGTCCTGGGAGAGTTTGATTGGGGACAGTGCAGAGGAAGCTTTACTCTGTATCTAACCCTGTGCTGCCCCTGTCCTGGGAATGTTTGATGGGGACAGTGTAGTGAGAGCTTTACTCTGTATCTCACCCCGTGCTGTCCCTGTCCTGGGAGTGTTTGATTGGGACAGTGTAGAGAGAGCTTTACTCTGTACCTAACCTTGTGCTGCTCCTGTCCTGGGAATGTTTGCTGGGGACAGTGTAGAGAGAAATTTACTCTGTATCTAGCCCCGTGCTGTCACTGTCCTGAGAAAGTTTGATGGGGGACAGTGATGTCAAATATTTAAAATATTTTTGTGCAACTCTGAAATTGATAGCAAAGTGACATAAAAAGAAAATAACATTGAATTAAAAGTTCCATTTTCTGTTTTGAAGAGACCTTTCACTGAATAGTTTAAATGCCTTTAGGCTGGAAAAGAACATTTTTGCTCAGTCCCTGAAATAATTTATCAGGCCTGATTAAGGAGTCCCTAAGATGTACCAGCTCAGCACAGCATGAACACAGTCTACAGTGAACTTCAGTCAGAATCTCTCGCAACTGCCCCTATAACATTCATTAAAGCAGTTAGCATCATTAGCCAGAATTCAGCTCGGGTCTGGTGAGTCAACTGCTTCCTGGTGCCATAGTTTTCCAGGACCATGAACAATCTGTGTTTTAGCGTAACATGATATCATATCAGCAGCACAAGTAGTTACGACTGTGAAAAAAAACTGAACGCTGAGCGAGAAAAAGAGATTGCTGAGGTATGAGGTGGGGTAGAGAGAATGAAATCTACACATATATATATATGAGAAACAAAAGAACATAAGAACTAGGAGCAGGAGTAGGCCATCCGGCCCCTCAAGCCTGACCAGCCATTCAATAAGATCATGGCTGATCTTTTTGAGACTCAGCTCCACTTACCCGGCCACTCACCATAACCCTTAATTCCTTTACTGTTCAAAAATTTATCTAGCCTTGCCTTAAAAACATTCAGCGAGGTAGCTTCAAACCGCTTCACTGGGCAGGGAATTCCACAGATTCACAACCCTTTGGGTTAAGAAGGTCCTCCTGACCTCAGGCCTACATCTGCTTCCTTTTATTTTGAGGCTATGTCCCCTAGTCCTAGTTTCACCTGCTAGCGGAAACAATCTCCCTGCCTCCACCTTATCTATTCCCTTCATAATCTTATATGTTTCTATAAGATCTCCCCTCATTCTTCTGAATTCCAATGAGTATAATTCCAGCCTACTCAGTCTCTCCTCATAATCCAACCCTCTCAACTCTGGAAACAACTGAGTGAATCTCCTCTCCAGTGCTAGTATATCCGTTCTCAAGTAAGGAGACCAAAACTGCACACAGTACTCCAGGTGTGGCCTCACCAGGACCCTATACAGCTGCAGCATAGCCTCCCTGTTTTTAAACTTCATCCCTCCAGCAATGACAGACAAAATTCCAGATAACAAGGTGTGGGGCTGGATGGACACAGCAGGCCAAGCAGCATCATAGGAGCAGGAAAGCTTGACGTTTCGGGCCTACACCCTTCATCAGAAATGGGGTAGGGGAAGAGGGTTCTGAAATAAATAGGGAGAGAGGGGGAGGCGGATAGAGGATGGATAGAGGAGAGGATAGGTGGAGAGGAGACAGACAAGTCGAAGAGGCGGGGATGGAGCCAGTAAAGGTGAGTGTATGTGGGGAGGTAGGGAGGAGATAGGTCAGTCCAGGGAAGACGGACAGGTCAAGGGGGCGGGATGAAGTTAGTAGATCGGAGATGGGGGTGCGGCTTGAGGTGAGAGAAAGAACAGGTTAGGGAGGCGGGGACGAGCTGGGCTGGTTTTGGGATGCAGTTGGGGGAGGGGAGATTTTGAAGCTTGTGAGATCCACATTGATACCATTGGGCTGCAGGGTTCCCAGGCTGAATATGATTTGCTGTTCCTGCAGCCTTCGGGTGGCATTGTTGTGGCATTACAGGAGGCCCAGGATGGACATGTCGTCTGAGGAATGGGAGGGGGAGTTGAAATGGTTCGCGACTGGGAGGTGCAGTTGTTTGTTGCGAACTGAGCGTAGGTGTTCTGCAATGCGGTCCCCAAGCCTCCGCTTGGTTTCCCCGATGTAGAGGAAGCTACAACGGGTACAGCGGATGCAGTATACCACATTGGCAGATGTGCAGGTGAACCTCTGCCTGATGTGGAAAGTCTTCTTGGGGCCTGGGATTGGGGTGAGGGAGGAGGTATGGGGGCAGGTGTAGCACTTCCTGCGGTTGCAGGGAAAAGTGCCGGGTGTGGTGGGGCTGGAGGGGAGTATGGAGCGGACAAGTGAGTCACGGAGAGAGTGGTCCCTCCGAAAAGCAGACAAGGGTGGGGAGGGAAAAATGTCTTTGGTAGTGGGGTCGGATTGCAGATGGCGGAAGTGTCGGAGGATGATGCGTTGGATCCGGAGGTTGGTGGGGTGGTACGTGAGGACGAGGGGGATTCTTTTTTGGTTGTTATTGCAGGGCCGGGGTGTGAGGGATGTGTTGCGGGAAATGCGGGAGACATGGTCGAGGGCGTTCTCGACCACTGTAGGGGGGAAGTTGCCGCCCTTGAAGAATGAGGACATTTGAGATGTATGGGAGTGGAATGCCTCTTTCATTTCCCCTTTTAATTACCTGCTGCACCTGTAATCCTACTGTTAGTGATTCATACACAAGGACACCCAAGTCCCTCTGCACAGTAGTGTGCTACGATTTTTTACCATTTAAAACATGGTCCATTTTGCCGTTATTTCTACCAAAATGGATGACCTCACACTTATCAACATTGTACTCCATCTGCCAGACCTTTGCCCACTCACTTAGACTATCTATCTCCCTCTGCAGACTTTCAGTGTCTTCTGCACGCTTTGCTCTACCACTCACCATAGTGCCATCTGCAAATTTTGACACACCACACTTAATCCCCAACTCCCAATCATCTATGTAAATTGTAAACAATTGCTGTCCCAACACGGATCCCTGAGGCACACCACTAGCCACTGACCGCCAACCAGAAAAACACCCATTTACCCCTACTCTTTGCTTTCTACTAGTCAACCAATTCTCTATCCATGCGAATACATTACCTGTAATACCGGGCAACTTTATCTTATGTAGCAGCCTTTGGTGTGGCACCTTGTCAAATACCTGCTGGAAATCCAGATACACCACATCCACAGGTTCCCCATTGTCCACCATGAAAGTAATGTCCTCAAAGAATTCCACCAAATTAGTTAAACATGCCCTACCCTTCATGAACCCATGCTGGGTGTTCCCAATGGGACAATTTATATCCAGATGTCTTGCTATTTCTTCCTTAATGATAGTTTCAAGCATTTTCCCCACTACTGAAGTTAAGCTAACTGGCCTATAGCTACCTGCTTTTTGTCTACTTCCTTTTTTAAACAGTGGTGTTATCATTGGCTGTTTTCCAATCTGCAGGAACCATCCCAGAGTCCAGTGATAAACCAGAATGAAAATTTTCAGGGTGTAAATGTGAATCAGGGTTAACTCTTAGCAAGATCACAGGGAGTGAGGAAATGTTTACCGTGTTGGGTTCATGCTGCAGGATGAAGGCTGTAAGATAGTAAGGAGGCAGCACAAAGCCTCCTTTACAACTCCATTTCAGAAGCGCTTCATTGTAAAGCACTTTGTCTGCCCTGAGAATGTAAACGGTGCTATGGAAATGCAAGTCAGTCAGCCTGCACTTCTTTTTAACTCTCTCTCTCTCTCTCCCCCTCCCTTTTTCTTCCTCCATTAATAGGGAGAGGTGTCAGGAATAAGGGAAGATGGTTTCCAAATTGCAACAGCCTCATGCTGACCCCAAATCACCAGGCCCAGTCACAGGAAGGTTTCTTCTCACTGGGAACTACTGCCCTGCAACAACAACAACTTGCATTTACATGATGACTTTAACATAATGCAACATCCAAAGGCTGTTCCCAGGGTGTTATTAAACCCAATTTGTCACCAAGACACAGGAGGAGAGGCTGCCACAGGCAACTTAAAGCTTGCACAGAAAGCTCAGTCCGAAGGAGAGTGTTAAAGGAAGAGAGTGATGCAGAGAGGTTTCAGGAAGGAATGTCAGAACATAGGACCCAGGCAGGGTAAAGGCACGGCCGCTGATGGAGGAGTGATTAAATCAGGGAAAGCTCCAAGCTCAGAAACCGATTTGTTCAGAGATCCTAGAAAGTCCTCGGACTGGAGGAGGTGACAGAAATAGGGAGGGGGTGTAGGGGCTGGAGGAGGTGACAGAGATAGGGTATGTGTAGGGCTTGGAGGAGGTGATAGGTACAGTC
>JAHRHZ010000082.1:21239623-21252421 GCA_024137785.1 Ginglymostoma cirratum | reverse complement strand
TCAAGTTTTCCTGCTCCTATGATGCTGCTTGACCTGCTGTGTTCATCCAGCCCCATGCTTGTTATCTCTGTTTATCCGTACTCTTTGTTTCCTGTCTGCTAACCACTTTCCTGTCTATCTCATGACACTATGTAACAGAATCAGTGTTTGTCTACATGTCATTTCAACCCACTCAGTAACTTCTCTCCTCCCAGCACCCTGTGTTACTGACTGTGTCTCTACTGATGTTAATCCAGCTCCCTCACACTGTCACTCAGTAACCCCTCTCCCCCCCAGCGCCCTGTGTTACTGACTGTATCCCTACTGATGTTAATCCAGCTCCCTCACACTGTCACTCATAGAGTAATACAGCATGGAAACAGGCCTTTCAGCCCAAACAGGTCCATGCTGACCATGGTGCTGTCTCAGCTAGTTCCAATTGCCCGCATTTGGTCCATATCCCTCTGAACCCTTCTCATCAATGTACCCATCCAAATGTTTTTAAATGTTGCTATCATACCTGCCTCAACCACTTTCTCTGGCAGCCCATTCCATATATGCACCACTCTCTGTGTGAAGAAGTTGCCCTTTAAGTCCTTCTTAAATCTATCCTTTCTTACCTTAAACCTATGCCCTCTAGCTTTCAATTCCCCATCCCTGGGGAAAAGACTATATCCATTCATCCTATCTACACCCCTCATGATTTTATACACCTCAATAAGGTCACCCCTCATTCTCCCACATTCCAAGGAATAAAGTCCTATCCTGGCCAACCTCTCCCTATAACTCAGGGCTACTAGTCCTGACAATATCCTTGTAAATCTTCTTTGCTCATTTTCCAGTTTAACTATGTCTTTCCTATAACAGGGTGATCAAAACTGTACACAGTACTCCAAGTGCAGCCTCACGAACGACTGATACAACTGTAACATAACGTCCCAACTCCTATACTCAATGCCTTGACCGATGAAGGTCAGCATACTAAATGCCTTCTTCACCACCCTGTTCACCTGTATTGTCACTTTCAATTAACTATGTTCTTGTACTCCTGGGTCCCTCTGTTCCACAACAATCCTCAGGACCTTACCATTTAGGCCCACTTACCCAGTCTGACCAAATCACACTGAAACATCTCTATTGTCATCACAGCTCACCCTCCCTGTGTAAATTTACTGTAAACACTGAGGAGAAATATTCATTAAAAATCTCCCTCATCTCCTGTGGCTCCACACATAGACAGCCATGCTGATTTTTGAGGGGACATATTCTCTCCCTAGCCACCCTTTTATTCTTAATATAGCCATAGAACCTTTTGGGATTATCTTTAACCTCATCTCATACCCTCTTTTTGCTCTGATTTCCCTCTTGAGTGCACGGCAACACTTTTTATAGTCATCTAGGGATTTACATTAGCCCGATAGCTTAAACCCAATGTATGCCTTCTTCTTTTTCCTGACCAGACCCTCAACATTCCTCATCAGCCAGAGATCCCTAAACCTGCCAGCTTTTCCCTTCACCCTGACAGGGACACACTATCCTGGACACATTTGCCAGTCGTTCCTTTTCCTTCAAACAGACTCACTCAATCGACCTCTGCTAGATCCTGCCCAGTGGGCCCAAAATTGGCCCTGCTCCAGTTCAGCAATTTATCCTGTTCACCTGCCCTATCTTTTTCCATAACTATGGTAAAACTAAGAGAGTTATGGTCATTGGACCCAAACTGCTCTCCGACTGACACTTCAGTCACTTGCCTGACCTCATTTCCTAACAGGATGTCCAGTGTTGCACCCTCGTGAGTAGGGCCCTCTACATATTGATTTAGGAAACTTTCTTGGACACATTTGACACTTTCCACCCCGTCCGGGCCTTTTACACCCTGGGTGGCCCAGGCAATACAGGGGAAATTAAACTTTCCAACCAATACAACTCTATTATTCCTATAGGTGTCTGCAATCTCTCTACACATCTGCTCCTCTGGCTATTTGGGGTCTATAATATAGTCCCAACAGAGTGACCATCCCCTTCCTGGTTCTAAGTTCTCACCATATGACCTCATTTGAGGACCCCTTAAGAATATCCTCTCTAAGTCCTGTTCTTGTGTCCTCCCTTATCAAAAGGGCAACTCCCCTCCTCACTTACTTGTACTTCTGTCACGCCTGTAGCTTCTGTATCCTGGAACACTGAGCTGCCAGTCCTGCCCTTCTCTAAGCCATGTTTCTGTTATGGGTATAACATCCCAGTCCCCAGAGCCGATCCATGCTCTGAGCTCATCTGCCTTACCAGTCAGTCCTTGTGTGTTGAAATAAATGTATTTTAAACCAGAAGCGTTTCCCTCCCTTTACTGTGCCCCTGGCTATCCTGAATAGTAAACTTGCTCTCGATGGCTAATGTATTTTCCCCTGACTTCTCGATGGCCCCTCTCTCATTCAGAGTTTCACCCCTCTGCCAAACCAGTTTAAACCCTCTCGGGTAACAGTTGCAAATATCCCCACAAGGATATTGGACCCCCTCCAGTTCAAGTGTAACCCATCCCTCTCGTACAGGTCACCTCTACCCTAGAAGAGATCCCAATGATCCAAGAACCAAAAACTCTGCCCCCTACACCAGCTCCTCAGCCACACATCCATCTGGCCCATCTTTGTATTTCTATCCTCATTGGCGGGTGGCACTGGGAGTAATCCAGAGATGACTACCCTTGAGGTCCTGCTTTTTAACCTCTTACCTAACTCCCTGTACCCATTTTGCAGGACCCCATCCCTTTGTCTCCCTCTGTCATTTATACCGATGTGCACAATGACCTCTGGCTGTGCACCCTCCCCCTTCAGAATATTCTGCAACCGCGCACTCAGTAACCCCTCTCCCGCAAGAACCTTGTGTTTACGACTGCACGCTGACTGTATCTCACACTGGGCTGTGATACAGTTTTACAGGACCTGGGACACAGTTACATCGGTGTTGCAGTACATCAGTTGCTGACCTTACAGTATAGCGACACAGGGGCGATACATTGTGACTGGTGCTACAACACATCGCACCAAAGAATAAAATAAAAAGAACAAAGAACGACACAGGAACAGGAACTCTGGCCCACCAGGACTGTGTCAATACATAACACCTCTCTAAACTTAAAAACTTTTTTGCCTCTACAGAGTCCATATCCCTTTACTTCCTGTCTATTCAGGTATCTGTCAAGGTGCTTCTTAAATGTCACTGTTGCATTAGCCTCTACCACCTCCTCTAGCAACACATTCGGGCACTTACTATCCTCTGTGTAAAAATCCTGCCTCTCACATCTCCTTTAAACTTACTCTCTTTTACCTTAAACCTATGCCCCCTAGCAATTGACATTTCTGCCCCAAGAAAAAGACTCTAGCTATCCATTCTATCTACGTCTCTCATAATTTTGTATTCTTCTATCAGGTCACCCCTCACCCTTTGCTGTTCAAGTGAAAACTAACCAAAGTTTTTCCAGTCTCTCCTCACAGCTAATACCCTCCAAACCAGGCATCATCCCGGTAAACCGTTTCTGGACCCTTGCCAAAGCATCCACATTCTTCTGGTAGTGTGCCGACCAGAATTGTACACAATATTGCAAATGTGGCCAAAAGAAATACAGCTACAACATGACTTGCTAATTTTTATACTCAATGCCTTGACCGATGAAGGCAAGCATGCCATACGCCCCTTGGCCACTTTATCCACTTGTGTTGCCACTTTCAGGGAGCTTTGGACCTGTACGCCTAGATTCTTCTGTATGTTGATGCTACATGGGGAGGCAATGGCCTGGTGGTATTATCGCTGGACTGTTAATCCAGAGACCCAGATAATGATCTAGGGACCCAGGTTCGAATCCTGCCACAGCAGATGGTGGAATTTGAATTCAATAAATATATGGAATTAAGAATCCAATGATGACCATGAATCCATCATCAATTGTTGGAAAAACCCATGTGGTTCACTAATGTCCTTTAGGGGAAGGAAACTGCCATCCTTATCTGGTCTGGCCCACATGTGACTCCAGACCCACAGCAATGCAACTGACTCTTAGCTGCCCCAAGGGCAATTAGGGATGGGCAATAAATGCTGCCTGGCCAACAACACCCTTATCCCATGAATGATTAAAGGAAAAATAATATTAAGCATTCTGCCATTAACTGTATACTTCCCTCTTGCATTAGAATTTCCAAAAATTCATCACCATCGCCCAAGTCTTCAGCCTATCTATACTCTGCTGTATCCTCTAGCAATCCTCCTCACTATCCACAGGTCCCCCAATCATTGTGTCATCTGCTAATCAGGCCACCTACATTCTCCTCCAAATCATTTACATATATTACATACAACAGGGGTCCTAGCACTGATCCCTGTGGGACATCACCAGTCACACACCTCCATTCAGAAAAAGCACCCTTCCACCGTTACTCTCTATCTTCTGTGACCAAGCCAGTTCTGTATCCATCTCACCAGCTCACCAGGGATCCCATGTGACTTCACCTTTTATAACAGCCTGCCTTAGGGACCTTGTCAAAGGCCTTGCTAAAGTCCATATGGACAACACCCACTGCCCTGCCCTCAATCATTTTTGTCACTTTCTTAAAAAACTCAGTCAAGTTTGTGAGACACAACCTTCCCACACAAAACCATGCTTATTTGTGCTAATAAGTCCAAATTTTTCCAAATGTGAGTGAAGGGGCCATGAAATGTCCTTGCACATGGGATTAAGGAAAATCACAAAGTCTTTTGTATTTTGTTCTATTCATTCACGTGATGGGGGCGTCTCTGGCTAGGCCAGCATTTATTGCCCATCCCTAATTGCCCAGAGAACAGTTAAGAGTCAGTTAAATAAAGGGTCTTCTCCAATAATTTCCCTACCACTGACATTACGCTGGCCTGTAATTTACCGGATCATCCGTGGTGCCCTTCCTAAACAAAGGAACAACATTGGCTATTCTTCAGTACACTGGGACCTCTCCTGCGACTGAAGAGGATGCAAAGATTGGTACAAGGCCCTCACAATGTTTTCACCTGCCCCCCTCAGCATTCTGGGATAGATTCCATCAGATCCTGGGGACTTGCCTTCCTTAATATTTTTCAAAACACCCGATGTCCCCTGTTTTTATATTGACATGCCCGAGAATATCAACATCCCCCTCCTGAGACTCACCATCCAGCTAGGTTCCAGAATCTTGCTATCCTTATCTTTCATTTTCACAGGAATATGCTGAGCCTGAACGCTAATCAACTGACCCATGACAGATGTGGATTTACCCTCAGACAGCCAAATTTAATCTATACTCCCCAGTTCCTGACTAATGTGGTAGTGAGCCTGCTTTCTCTCAAGGTCTACTCCTTCCCTTAAAACTTTAATTTAACATTTAAAGAATTATAATCACTGTTCCCAAAATGATCCCACACTGAAACTGTGATCACTGGCTGGGCTCATTCCCCAATACCAGATCTAGTATGGCCCCTTCCCTCCTTGGATTACTTACATATTGTTTCATCCCTCCAGGATGCACCTAACAAATTTCCACACATCCAAGCCCCTGGCACTAAGCAAGTCCTGGCTAACATTTAGGAAGTTTAAATCATCCACCGTAATAACACTGTTGTTTCTACATTTTTCCATAATTTGTCCACATATCTGTTCCTGTATCCCACTGGGGTTATGCTACAGACAAAGTGATTACACCCTTTCTATTCCTGACATTTACCAATATTGCCTCCAAAGTGTCCTCCCTCAGTTCAGCTGCAATATGCTCCCAAATCACTAACATAACTCACCCATCTTTTTCACTCGGCCAAGTCTCTATCTTGGCTGAAACATCCAAATCCCAGAACATTAAGCTGTCAGTCTTGGCCCCCTCTCAACCAAATCTCTGTAATTCTACAACATAGTTATATGTAGTAATCCAAGCTCTAGAATCATCTGCCTTACCTACCATACACCTCACATTAGAACAAGTACACTTTAGACCGCCAGTCCTGCCATGTCCAGTAACCTCTCCCTGTCTGTTCTGTCTTTTAGCCATACTGGCCTTCTTCTCCAACTGTTCCTCAGTCATTTCACTTGATGACCTACTGCTCTGGTTCCCACTAGTTTAAACCCTCTCAAATGACAGTAGCAAAGCTCCCTGCCGGGTACTGGTGCCCCTCCAGTTTAGGTGCAACCTGTCCTTCCTGTACAGGTCTCACCTGCCCTGACTGAGGTGCCTTCCTGGAAAGAGACGGGATTCCTGGTCAACATTGTCCTCCCCAACCAACTGCATCACAAACTTATTTATTCTCTCATCCATCATTTTACGGTTTGTGGGATCTAGCTTATGCCTATACCGTGCCTCAGTGTAACTACACCATGCGCTCAAAGAGAAGGGTTTTATAAAACATTACGCTGCCTCCTCTCTTACCATTCATTCAGCATCTATCCCGTTGACAGCAGGCAACATTACAACCGCAATAGGTTCATTAGATTAACCCAATTCTCCAAAGAGATTAGATTTTCAGATGATTAATCTCTTTCGTAACAGGTCTGACAAGGGATGCAGAATAGACAGAATAACAACAAGGTGGGGAGGGGAGGGGAAGGCAGAAAGACTGTCTCACAGACACAGTGACACACATTGAGAGAGGCAGAGAGGGAGTGTCAAATTCTCATTAGGCTCCCTTTCAGAAACCCCTCCAATCGTCACTGCTCCTGTTCTCCATTAGCTCACTGATTGAGAGGGAGAAGTCTAGAGAGAGAGAGATAGAGAGGCAGGTGAGAGACCAGGAGGCCAAGAGAAAAGACTAAGAATAGAACAGAGAACATGAAGCAGAAACATAATGCTAAAAAGAATGAGAGGCACAGAGTGAGAGAGACAGGAAAAGCTGAGGCAGAAGGTGAGACAGAGGGAGAGGAAGAGAGGATGGAAAGTGTGTGTTAGTGAAAGAAAGACAGAGAGATAGTGACTGCGACAGAAAAGGTGATGAAGGTTTGGCCACCTAAGATCACAGCTGCGAGTAATGACTGCCCAGACAGTGAGGTAAAAATGTTTTTATTCATTTGTGGGACGTGGATATCACCGGCTAATAGGCCGGCATTCATTGCCCACCCAGGGTTACGAGTCAACCACGTTGCTGTGGGTCAGGAGTCACATGTAGGCCAGACCAGGTAAGGATGGCAGTTTCCTTCCCTGCAGGACATTAGTGAACCAGATGGGTTTTTATGACAATCGGTGGTAGTTACAGGTCATCTTGAGACAAACATTTAACACACATTAATAAAGGCCGACAGACTATCAGGGTGGTGAGGCCGTTACCATGGCAATGCCCAGCGAACAGTGGCACTTACTAAACACTTGCTTTTTTTAAACTCCCAATTGCTCAATAATATTTGCTCTGTTTTGTTCTATTCTCATTGGCAGGGAGATACACACAGATCCTGTGGCATTGACTGCTCCATCTCGAGACTGTGGGCTCATGTGACCTCCCACACCACAGGCAACAGAACCCTCACTACCTCACTTCATTAAATTTAATACACACTGCGGCTCCTCAAATGAAACACAGCCATTCCCTCCCCTCCCGCTCCACATCTCACCCCGGCCAATCCCCTCAGACTCAGCCCTCGTCTATCTCCCTCCTCTCCTCTTCCACCTCATCTTCACTTCCGCTCCCCCTCTCACTCCTCAACTTCACCTTCACACTCCCTCTTTTCTTCACCCCCTCTCACCGTCCCTGTCTCCTCATCCATTTCAGTGCAGCACCTGCTCTGAAATACCTGCTCAGTGACACCCAGTTTGGGTTCCGCCAGGGCCATTCAGCTCCTGACCTCATTACAGCCTTGGTCCAAACATGGAAAGAATACCTGAATTCCAGAGGTGAGGTGAGTAACAGCCCTTGACATCAAGGCTGCATACAATTGAGGATAACTAAGGAGAAGGTAGGACCACTCAAGGAAAAGGAGGGAATTTGCGCTTGGAGGCAGAGGATGTGGGTGAGACCCTAAATAAGTACTTTATGTCAGCATGCACCCAGGTTAAGGATGTGGAGGATAGTGAGATTTGTGCGTAGCATGCTAATATGCGAGGGCAATTTGAGATCAAAAAGGAAGTGGTGTTGGATTTCTTGAAGAGCATTAAGGTGGATAAGTTCCCAGGGCCCGATGGTATCTATTCTAGGTTGTTGAGAGAGGCAAGAGAGGAAATTGCTTGGGCCTTGACCGAGATCATTGTATCCTCATTAGCCACTGGAGAGGATTGGTGAGTAGCTGATGTTGTTTCTCTGTTCAAGAAGGGAAATGTGGAGAATCCAGGAAACTATAGACCGGTGAGTCTCACATTAGTGGTTGGGAAGCTATTGGAGAGAATTCTTAGGACCAGATTTACACACGTTTGAAAAAGCATGGCCTAATTAGGGACAATCAGCGTGGCTTTGTCCAGGCCAGGTCACGTCTTGCTAACTTGATTGAATTTTTCAGAGGAGGTGACAAAGATGATCAATGGGGGTAGACCAGTCATCTAAGTGGATTTTAGTAAGACTTTCAACAAGGTCCCTCATGGTAGGCTCATCCAAAAGATTAGGATACATGGGATCCATGGTGATTTGGCCGCATGGATTCAGAATTGGTTTGCCCATAGAAAGCAGCCGGTAGTGGTGGAAGGTTGTTTTTCTGTCTGGAGGTCTATGTCTAGTGGTATTCCGCAGGAATCCATACTGGGATCTCTGCTGTTAGTGATATATATAAATGACTCGGATGAAAATGTAGATGGGTGGGTTAGTAGGTTTGCAAACGATACAAAGATCGGTGGAATTGTGGATAGTGTAGAAGGTTGCCAGAAGGATACAGCGGGATATGGATCAGTTGCAGATATGGGCAGGGAAATGGCAGTCCAGGTAAGTGTGAGGCGCTCCACTTTGGGAGATCAGATGTTAGGGAAAAGTTTAAGTTAATATTAGGACTCTGAACAGCATTGATGTACAGAAGGATCTTGGGGTTCAAGTCCACGGCTCCCTGAAAGTGGCCACGCAAGTAGATAGGGTAGGAAAGAAGGCATGTGGCATGCTTGCCTTTACTGGTCAGGGAATAGAGTACAAGAGTCAGGATGTCATGTTGCATCTTTATAAGACTTTGGTTAGGCCACACTTAGAGTTTTGTGTTCACTTCTGGTCACCATGTTATAGGAAGGATGGGGAGGCTTTGGAGAGGGTGCAGAAGCGGTTTACCAGGATGCTGCCTGGACTAGAGGGTGTGAGCTATAAGGAGAGGCTGGAAAAACTCAGGTTGTTTTCTCTGGAGCAGCAGAGGCTGAGGGGAGGCTGACGGGAAATCTATAAAATTATGAGATGTACAGATAGGGTTGACGATCAGAATCTTTTTTCCAGAGTTCAAATGTTGGAAACTAGAGGGCATACATTTCAGGTGAGAGGGGAAACGTTCAAAGGAGATGTGAGGGGCAAGTGTTTTACACAGAGAGTGCTGGGAGCCTGGAACGCACTGCTAGGGGTGGTGGTGGAGGCAGATACGATAGGGGCGTTTGAGGGACTTTTAGATAAGTACACGAGTATGCAAAGAATGGAGGGATACAGACCAAGGGCAGCCAGAAAGGATTAGTTTAATTTGCCATCAAGGTCAGTACAACATGTTTGGTGAGGTGCTGGAAGACTGGTGCTTGGCTAATGTGGTGTCACTATTTAAGAAAGGTGGTAAGGAAAAGCCAGGGAACTATAGACCGGTGAGCCTGACATCAATGGTGGGCAAGTTGTTGGACGGAATCCTGAGGGACAGGATTTACATGTATTTGGAAAGGCACGGACTGATTAGGGATAGTCAACATGGCTTTATGATTGGGAAATCATATCTCACTAACTTGATTGAGTTTTTAAAGAAATAATGAAGAAGATTGATGAGGGCAGAGGGGTGGATGTGATCTACATGGACTTCAGTAAAGCGTTCGACAAGGTTCCACAAGGTAGACTGGTTGGCAAGGTTAGATCACACGGGATACAGGGAGAACTAGCTATTTGGATACAGAACTGACTCCAAAATAGGAGACAGAGGATATTGGTGGAGGATTGCTTTTCAGACTAGAGGCCTGTGACCAGCAGAGTGCCACAAGGATCAGTGTTGGCACACTGCTTTTCATCATTTATGTAAATGATTTAGATGTGAACACAGGAGGTATGGTTAGTAAATTTTCCAATGACACCAAAATGGTGGTGTATTTGGACAGCGAAGAAGGTTACCTCAGAGTACAACAGGACCTTGATCAGATAGGCCGGGGGGGGCCAAAGAATGGCAGATGAAATTTAATTTAGATAAATGTGAGGTGCTGCATTTTGTAAAGGCAAATCAGGGCAGGGCTTATACACTTAATGGTAAAGTCCTGGGGAGTGTTGCTGAACAAAGAGACCACGGGGGCCAGGTTCATATTTCCTCGAAAGTGGAGTCGCAGGTAGACAGGATGGCGAAGAATGCGTTTGGTACGCTTGCCTTTATTGGTCAGTGCATTGAATATAAGAGTTGGGAGGGTCATGTTGCAGCTGTACAGGACAAAGTTCAGCCACTTTTGGAATACTGTGTTCAATTCTGGTCTCCCTGCTATAGGAAGGATGTTGTGAAACTTGAAATGGTTCAGAAAAGATTTACAAGAATGTTGCCAGGTTTGGAGGGTTTGAGCTAGAGGGAGAGGCTGAATAGGCTGGGGCTTTTTTCCCTGGAGTGTGGGAGGCTGAGGGGTGATCTCATCGAAATTTATAAGATCATGAGGGGATAGATCTGGTGAATAGCAAAGGTCTTTTCCCCAGGATAGGGGATTCCAAAGTTAAGGGTCATAGGTTTAAGGTGACAGTGAAAAGATTTCAAAGGGACCTAAGGGGCAACTTTTTCACACAGATGGTGATGTATGTATGGAATGAGCTACCAGAGGAGGTGGTGGAGGTTGGTACACTTCCAACATTTAAAAGACATCTGGAAGGGTATATGAATAGGAAGGGTTTAGAGGGATATGGGCCAAATGCTGGCAAATGGGACTAAATTAATTTAGGATATCTGGTCAGCATGGACGAGTTGGGCCAAAGTGTCTGTTTCCATGCTATGCAACTCGATGACTCGAACATGGTGGACCAAGAGGCCTGTTACTGTGCTGTACAATTCCATGTTCTATGAATGTGGCATCAAGGAGCCCTGGCAAAACTGGAATCAATGGGTATCGGGGACAAACTCTGCAGTGGTTGGAGTCTTACCTGGCAGATGGAGATGGTTGTGGTTGTTGGAGGTCAGTCATCTCAGCTCCAGGTCATCTCTGCTGGAGTTCCTCAGGGAAGTGTCCTAGGCCCAACCGTCTTCAGCTGCTTCATCAATGACCTTCACTCCATCATAAGGTCAGAAGTGGGGATGTTCGCCAATGATCGCACAATGTTCAGCACCATTCGTGACTCCTCAGATACTGAAGCAGTCCATGTTCAAATGCAGCAAGATCTGGACAATATCCAGGCTTGGACTGACAAGTGGCACATAATATTTGCACCACACAAATGCCAGGCTATGACCATCTCCAATAAGAGACAATCTAACCACCACCCCTTGACATTCAATGGCGTTACCATCACTGTATCCCCCACTATCAACATCCTGGGGGTTATCATTGACCAGAAACTCAACTGGACTCACCACATTAACACAGCGGCTACAGGAGCTGGCCAGAACCTAGGAATACCGCGGGGAGCAACTCACCTCCTGACTCCCCAAACCCTGTCCCACCATCTACAAGGCACAAGTCAGGAGTGCGATGGAATACTCCCCACTTGCCTGGATGAGTGAAGACCCAACAACACTCAAGAAGCTTGACACCATCCAGGACAAAGCAGCCGCTTGATTAGCACCACATCCACAAACATCCCACTCCCTCCGCCCCCGACCCTCAGTAGCAGCAGTGTGTACCATCTACAAGATGTACTGCAGAAATTCACCAAAGATCCTCAGGCAGCACCTTCCAAACCACAACCACTTCCAGCTAGAAGGACAAGGGCAGCAGATACATGGGAATGCCACCCCCTGACGGTTCTCCTCCAAGCCGTTCATCATCCTGACTTGGAAATGTATCAATATTCCCTCAGTGTTGCCGGGTCAAAATCCTGGAATTCCCTCCTAAGGGCATTGTGGGTCAACCCACAGCAGGTGGACTGTAGCAGTTCAAGTAAGCACTCACAACCACCTTCTCAAGGGGCAACTAGGGATGGACAATAAATACTGATCCAGCCAGCGACGCCCACATCCCATAAATGAATAAAAGAAAGCCCAGGGTGGGATCCAGTCAGCAACACAGGGCACTGGAGAGGAGAGGTAGACAGATTCTATTTAACTGAGGTGTTGCTATGGAGAATGCACCAGGGAACATTTGCCCCCCAGGCTGCTGTTTAATGGTAAATGCACGAAGAGTGGACATGGTCCTTTTATGTGCAGAGGATCTAATACAGAGGAATATCTGTAACTCCCTGTAGGTTTGATGTGAGCCCAGGAGATAATATTTCATTTGTTGTTCATATATTTCTTTGCACACTATCCCCATGTTCTTTGTGAAAATCTGGCTCAGAGCATTTTTAAACAGGTTCTGTAAATATCTGGTACAGTACATTGTCTGGCAGTTCCCATTCCCATTGCAGAGACCACATTGCAGTAAGTGTTGGTTGTTCAAGGAACTTCGGATCAGAGTTGATGAGCTAGAATCTGAGTTTCAGACACTGTGGCACAGAGTGAGTATAAAACTAACTGAGCTTGGAGATCACAGCCTAGTCTGCAGGGAGGAGTCAGAGGGTGGAGGAGCAGCACAGAATGAGTAT
>JAHRHZ010000082.1:21196172-21239223 GCA_024137785.1 Ginglymostoma cirratum | reverse complement strand
GGGCACACTGTAGCTGCAAACAAAATTGGAGTGATATATGCTGTCACCTGCTTGTCTGGTAGGAAATCTGCACTAAATTTGAAAAAGAGCACAGCAAGTAAGCAGTAATAAATGAATTAGCTCATTAGTAAATTTATTTAGATTATTAATGTAACTACCTAGGTAGAAATGGGTAGGTGATGTGCTGTAGCTGTACCATGTGAGAGCTGACTGATCCCATTGCCAGCTGCAGTGAGCACATCTACAGAAAATGTTGAATAAAAACTGAAAGAACTGCAGATGCTGTAAATCAGGAACAAAAACAGAAACTGCTGGAAAAGTTCAGCAGGTCTGGCAGCACCTGTGAAGGAAAAAATCAGAGTTAACATTTTATGTCCGGTGACCTTTGGTCAGAACCTGAGTTCTGAGGAAGGGTCATTGGACCCGAAACGTTAACCCTGAATTTTCTTCACAGATGCTGCCAGACCTGCTGAGCTTTTCCAGCAACTTCCGTTTCTGTTGCAGCAAATGTTCGTTGCTTGAGGAAATTCAGCTCGGAGTCGATGAGCTGGAATCTGATCTTCAAACATACAACATATCCGGGATTTAGTATTCTTTATTCATTCATGGGATGAGGGCATTGCTGGCCAGGCAGCATTTATTGTCCATCCTTAGTTGCCCAGAGGGCAATTAAGAGTCAACCGCATTGCTGGGGTCTGGAGTCACATGTAGGCCAGACCAGGTAAGGATGGCAGTTTCCTTCCCTGAAGGACATTAGTGAACCAGATGGGTTTTTCCAACAATCGATAATGGATTCACGGTCATCGTTAAATTGTTAATTGGGACAAGTACCTGGACGCTTTGTTTCAGGAAGCAGTCACACCTGGTAGATTAAGTACATCACATTCAGTCAGTTATCAGGGACAGCAGGGTATGATTGTAAGTGAGGCTGGTAGGAGGATCCTGAATCAGGAACGGAGGAGCCTCAGCTTTTGACCTTGTCTAACAGGTATGGGGTACTGGCTCCCTGTGAGGATGAGGAAAAGGGCTGCAGGGAGGATGAGCCAACTGACCACTGCACCATGGTACGGGAGGCCATTCAAAAGTGGGGAGCAAAAAGACAGGTGGTAGTTGTGGGGGATTCTATAATCAGGGGGATCGAGAGTCCCACATGGCGTGTTGCCTGCCTGGTGCCAGGGTAAGGGATATCTCTGACCGCCTTGAAAGGATATTGGAGCGGGAGGGGGAGGATCCAGTTGTTGTGGTCTACGTTGGGACAAACAACATAGGCAAGGTTAGAAAGGAGGATCTGTTTAGGGATGATCAAGCACTACGAATAAAATTAGGGCACAGGTCCTCAAGGGTTGTAATCTCCAGATTATTACCTGAGCCACATGCAAATTGGTGTAGCAATAAGAAAATTAGGGAAGTAAACACATGGCTAAAGGAGTGGTGTGGGTAAGAGGGGATCCATTTCATGGGGCATTGGCATCAGTTTTGGAACCGGGGGGATCTGTACCGTTGGGATGGTCTCCATCAGAACCAGTGTTCTAACAAAAAGGATAAATAGGGTGGTCACTAAGACTTTAAACTAGTGAACTGAGGGAAGGGAAAGGGAAAATGACAGGAGGTATAATGGCAAATAGGTTAACATGTGTGCAGGAGGGTTTATCTACATTGACGACGATGAAAGAAGTTAAAAGGAAGGAAAACTCAGGAGA
Organism: Ginglymostoma cirratum; assembly: GCA_024137785.1. Taxonomy (NCBI): domain Eukaryota; kingdom Metazoa; phylum Chordata; class Chondrichthyes; order Orectolobiformes; family Ginglymostomatidae; genus Ginglymostoma; species Ginglymostoma cirratum. The sequence goes on along the minus strand of JAHRHZ010000082.1, from coordinate 21,237,523 downwards.
TAGTATTAATGGAGATGCTAGAATTCAAAAAGAAGGTATAAAAACCAGCATAAAGGTACTTCATCTGAATACTCGTAGCATTCGAAACAAAGTAGATGAGTTAATGGCACAAATCATCGTGAATGAGTATGATTTAGTAGCCATTACGGAGACGTGGTTGCAGGATGGTCATGACTGGGAACTAAATATCCAGGGATATCAGACCATTCGGAAGGACAGACTGGAAGGTAAGGAGGTGGTGGAGCTCTGATATTTAAGGATGATATCAGGGTGATAGTAAGGTTGAATTCATTTGGGTGGAAATTAGAAATTCCAAGAAGAAAAGATCACTGATAGGTGTAGTCCATAGGCCACCAAGAAATAACATCACATTGGGGCAGGCAATAAACAAAGAAATATCTAATGCCTGTAAAAATGGTACGGCAATTATCATGGGGATTTTAATCTACACGTCGATTGGTCGAACCAGGTCGGTCAAGGCAGCCTTGAGGAGGAGTTCATTGAATGTATCGACGATAGCTTTCTTGAACAGTATGTAATGGAACCGACAAGGGAGCAAGCTGTAATAGATCTGATCCTGTGTGATGAGACAGGAATAGTTAATTATCTCATACTTAGGGATCCTCTTGAAAGGAGCAATCACAGTATGGTTGAATTTAGAATACAGATGGAAAGTGAGAACATGAAATCCAATACCAGTGTCCTGTGCCTAAACAAAGGAGAGTACGATAGGATGGGGGAGGAGTTGGCTAAAGCAGACTGGAAGCAAAGACTTTATGTAGGGACAGTTGGGGAACAGTGTAGAACTTTCAAAGCTATTTTTCAAAGTGCTCAGCAAAAGTATGTACCAATGAAAAAGAAGGCCTGTACAAAAAGGGGTAATCAGCCATGGATGTCTAAGGAAATAAGGGAGGCTATAATTGAAGGATAAGGCATACAAAGTGGCAAAGACCAGTGGGAAACTAGACGACTGGGGAAACTTTAAAGATCAACAGCAAGCCACAAAAAAAGCTATAAAGAAAGGTAAGAAGATTATGAGAGTAAGCTAGATGAGAATATAAAGACAGATAGTAAACGTTTCTACATATACATAAAGTGAAAAAGAATGGCTAAGGTAAGCATTGGTCCATTAGAGGATGAGAAGGGGGATTTAATAACGGGAAATGAGGAAATGGCCGAGGCTTCAAACAGGTATTTTGTGTTGGTCTTCACAGTGAAGGACACGAATAACATACCAGTAATTGATGACAAGGAGACTAAGATAGGTGAGGACCTTGAAATGATCATTATTACGGAAGAGATAGTGTTGGGCAAACTAATGGAGCTAAAGGTAGACAAGTCTCCTGGCCCTGACGGAATGCATCCCAGGGGTCTAAAAGAGATGGTGGGGGAAATAGTAAGTGCACTTGTGGTAATTTTCCAAAATTCAGTGGAGTCTGGGACAGTTCCAGCAGATTGGAAAACAGAAAATGTGACACCGCTGTTTAAAAGAGGAGACAGACAGAAGATGGGGAATTATGAGCCGGTTAGCTTAGCTTCTGTAGTGGGGAAAGTGCTTGAATCTATCATCAAGGAAGAAATAGCAAGACATCTAGATAGAAATTGTCCCATTGGGCAGATGCAGCATGGGTTCATGAAAGGCAGGTCATGTTTAACTAATTTACTGGAATTCTATGAAGACATTGAGTGCGGTAGACAATGGGGACCCAGTAAATGTGCTGCATCTAGATTTCCAAAAGGCATTTGACAAGGTGCCGCACAAAAGGCGGCTGCATAAGATAAAAGTGCATGGTGTTACAGGCAATGTATTAGCTCGGATAGAGGATTGGTTAACCAGCAGTGAGGATAAATGAGTGCTTTTCTGGTTGGTGATCAGTGGCTAGTAGCGTGCCTCAGGGATCAGTGTTGGGACCGCAATTATTTACAATTTATAGAGAGGATTTGGAGTTGGAGAGCATGTGTCATGTGCCAAAGTTTGTGGATGACACTAAGATGAGTGGTAGAGCAAAATGTGCAGAGGACTCTGAAAGTTTGCAGAGGGATATAGATAGTTTAAGCGAGTGGGCTAAGGTCTGGCAGATGGAGTATATTGTTGATAAATGCAAAGTCATCCATTTTGGGAGGAATAACAATAAAAAGGACTACTATTTGAACTGTAAAACATTGCAGCACGCTGCTGTGCAGAGGGACCTGGGTGTCCTTGTGCATGAATCACAGAAGGTTGGTTGTTGGTGCAACAAGTAATTAAGAAGGCAAATGGAATATTGTCCTTCTTTGCTAAAGGGAAAAGAGTTTAAAAGCAGAGAGGTTATGTTGCAGCTGTACAAGGCGCTGGTGAGGCCACACCTGGAGTACTGTGTGCAGTTTTGGTCTCCTTACTTGAGAAAGGATGTACTGGCACTGGAGGGGGTGCAGAGGAAGTTCACTAGGTTGATTCCGGAATTGAGAGGGTTGGCTTATGAGGAAAGATTGAGTAGATCGGGATTATATTCATTGGAATTTAGAAGAATGAGGGGGATCTTATAGAAACATATAACATTTTGAAGGGAATAGATAAGATAGAAGTAGAGAGGATGTTTCCATTGGTGGGTGAAACCAGAACTAGGAGGGCATAGCCTCAAAATTAGGGGGAGCAGATTTAGGAATGAATCGAGGAGGAACATCTTCACCCAAAGGGTTGCGAATCTGTGGAATTCCACATCCAGTGAAGCAGTTGAGGCTTCCTCATTGAATGTTTTTAAAGCTAAGCTAGATAATTTTTTGAACAGTAAAGGAATTAAGATTAAGGTGAGAGGGTGGGTAAATGGAGGTGAGGTGACAAAAAGATCAGCCATGATCTTACTGAACAGTGGAGCAGGCTCAAAGGGCCAGATGGCCTACACCTGCTCATGGTTCTTACGTTCTTATGTGATGGTCCCCTGTAGCTGGATCACCTTCTGTTGTCACCTCTCACAGCCGCACTACACTCACTCAAACCTCGCCAATTTAACTTCATGAACCAGGCATCTTCCAGAAATAATCTCAATTAAATATAAACCAACTGCTCTGAGTTTGTGGCTGCAGCAATGGTTTTGGCCCGGGCTCAGCATCAGGAACTTGATTCAAGCCTCCCCCTCTTTGCTGTTTCATGTTTTAGTTGATTTTCCTCCTCAGTCCAGGATTGAAAAGATTTGCAGCCCGTCAGCAGCTGCTCCTAGGGGTCATTGCGCTATCGAACAATCGGCTCTTTACTGCTCGGGATGAAGGGGCATTAGCGAGAAAATACGATCAAGTTTATTTAAACTTCCACCTGGATATAAGGAATAGAATTCTCACTCTCACTCTGCCTGCCTCTGCTGTTCTCTCTGTTTCCTTTCATTTCCTTATTTTCCATTTTCTTCTTTCAGGTCTATTACCAGTCTCAGTTCCTTCCTTTTTATCTCTTTCTGTTTTTCTTTCTTCTGCTTACTTTTCCTTAGTTTCTGTTTTATGTCTGATTCCCACTCTCCGATCCACTCGGTCACTGATCACGTGACCCTCGAGACCGTCTAGAGGATGGACCTCCTTCCCCTCTTGCTCCGGAACTGGCTCCAGCCCGCTCCCCGACCTTCCTACAGCCCACCTCCCTTATCTAGCCTTCCTACAGACCCCCACCTCCACTCTCTGACCACGCAGATCTCCAATCCAGGAGGGAAAAGACACGAGAACCCAACAGCTCCTCATGTTAATGAGAAACCAAAACCCAGAAATCCTGTTCCACCAGCTGGCCACACCCACTCAGGCTGTTTTTAAAAAAAAACCCAAGGCCTACCAAGCTGTTTAGTGTTTCTCGGCATTTCTGCCTTACAAACTCTCTTCAAAAAAAAACCCAACAAGATAACCTCTTTAAAGCCACAATATTTGACACACAGTTCATTCCAGCTCACAACAACTTACAGTGTCACAGGATGTAGTTCCTCATTTCTACAGCCTCTTCCTCACACTGATGTCTGTTGCTGATTATCTTCAATCCACGTCTTCTATTCACTGAGCACCACTGATGCCAGAAACAACTTCTCCTTTGACTTGATCAAACACAATGCGATTCTAAACCTTCACTTGCCCTGCTCTGTTCTAGGGAGAACAAACACAGTTTCTCCAAAGACCCTCGCTCCAGACACCATTCTTCTCCCAGAGCTGTCCAAGGCTTGGATATCCTTCCGAAAGTGTGGTGCCAGAATTCACCATAATATTCCAGCTCAGATCTAACCAATGTTCCATAGAGATGTAGCATCACTTTTCAGCTTTTACACTTTATGTTTGCCAAGAAACCTGTTATTTATTTTTTAAACAGCCTTTTTGGCTTATCCACTCAACGATTCCTGTCCCTGGTCCTCCACAATCCCATTCCCCCTTTAAAACTGCATCATTGCCTCTGTCAGGATTTACACTGAAATGCACCATTTTTGAACACAAGATAAAGTGCTTCTATTAACCGGCTTCTCCCCAGGATAACTAGAAACCTCTGGCATGATTTCTTACACAAACAACTTCAAGCTGTGGAGCCTGTGAAATACTTTCCTCAGTAAACACCAGAGATTTGCTGTCAAACTGAGCTCAACAGATTCACTATATTGCAGCCTCCTGCGTCAGTGTCCCTACAACCCAAACAAAATAAACCAGAGCACAGCGCAGCACAATTCTTTTAAAGATTAGGCCTTCGAGACTACTCCATCATTCAATATGATCATGGCTGATCATCCAATTCAGTCCCTTGTTCCCGCTTTCTCTCCATATCCTTTGATCACTTAGGCAGGAGAACTTTATCTAAGCCCTTTCTTGAAAACATTCAACGCTTTGGCCTCAATGATCTTCTGTGGCAGAAAATTCCACAGGCTCCCCACTCGCTGGGTGAAGATATTTCTCAGTCCTAAAGTCTTTCCTGCATCCTTAGACTGTGAGCCCTGGCTCTATCCTCCTTGGTCATTGTGAACATCCTTTCTGCATCTACCCAATCTAATCCTGGCAGCATTTCATAGGTTTTTATAGGATCTCCCCATTCGTCCAACAGCCAGTGAATACAGTCCTAATTGACCCAGCCTCTTTCTTCTTACGTCTGTCTTACCATCCCTAGAATCAAATTAAAGTTATAAGAGAATTTATAAATTTACTGCTTGGAAACCACTAATTTACTTTTTAAAAAGACTGAAACCATATTCCACAGATTTGAAATCATAGTCAAAGACAGATGAACATTTGTATCACTGTGCCATCTACATTCCAACTCCATCCATTCAAATGGAGATAGACTGTCTGCAAAGCATTATCAGGAACAACATAAGGACTACGAATCAGATCCATCAGCTTCCCGTTAGCAAAGCAATCCCAGCAATCATCTGGATACGCAACTGCGTGGAGACAACTATTCGATGTGATTGGGTTATGGGACTCAGTATCCGAAAGGAATCTGCCCAAGTGTAACCTAATCATGCAAGGCAAGTCTGGAATCCACTAGCCATATTTGGGTTACTGGGGGCAGTCGAAGAGAGATCATATATGACAAGCCAGCCAACCCTTTCATGTTAAGTACCTGCTTTTTCTCTGTAAATGACACACTGAAGAATCAAAAACTGAAAAGGGTTGCCACTCTCTCTTCCCAGTGAACTTGTAAGTTTTGAACCATTTGCTGACTTTGGCTCTCCTGATACCAGAAGAAATCCTCAAGAACTAAACCCAGTTCCTGCTGTCTCCCAAACAGATGGGCCATTCCTCTGCAACTTTAAATCAAAATAAGAAGTCACATGATACCAAGTTACAGTCCAACAGGTTTCTTTGAAATCACAAGCTTTTGAAGCACTGCTCCTTTGTAAGGTGAAGTGAAAGGAAGCACACAGACACAGAATTTATGGGCAGGGAGATAATTACAAGATAATTCCAGGTAATTAAGGGTATTAAAAGATAGTACAAATAGTGTGAGTGGAAGGTTGACAGGCTAAGTAACAAGTCTTTGCCGATGATCAAAAGTGTGAAATAGTGTGAGTAAAGTGTTAACAGCTGAATAGCAAGTGAAGGGGGGAAACATTTCAGTGGACAAGGACATTCAGCCTCCATTCTTTGGATAAGCGTCCTCCCAGGCAGCTTTCGAGACACACAATTCTGTTCTGAGGAAGGGTCACTGGACCCGAAACGTTAACTCTGTTTTCTTCTGATACCTACCATGTTATTCCAACCATTTCGTTTGTCTCTAAGTGAAAAGAGGGAAAGTTGGTCACAGGACATAAACAGTTTAAAATTCACCGAATTGGCAAGTTCATCTCTTCCTTTCTTAAAAAAAAAATTGTTGCAGTTAAACAGGGCAAAGGGAAAGAGGAGAAACCATCCTACAGCTCCTCACCTGATCACAACACCCTGATTCAGGTGTGAGCTCAGTGCAGGCCAATGTCCTGACTCCAAGAACAGGTCAGAGGCTAGAAATACTGAGGGGGCAACTCATCTCCTGACTCCTCAAAGCCTGTTCAACATCTACAAGGCACATGTCAGGAGTGTGATGGAATACTCCCCACTTGCCTGCTTGGGTGCATCCCTAACAACACTCAAGAAGCTTGACACCATCCAGGACAAAGCAGCCCCTGCTTGTTTGGCACCATTTCCACAGGCATCCACTCTCTCCACCATCGATGCTCAGTTGCAGCAGTGTGAACTGTTTACAAGATCCTCAGGCTGCACCTTCCAAACCCACAATCACTTCTTTAAAATTTAGTCATGGGATGTGCACCTCTCTGGCTAGGCCAACATTTATTGCCCATCCCTAACTGCTCAGAGGGCATTTCAGAGTCAACCACATTGCTGTGGGTCTGGATTAGGCCAGACTAGGTAAGGATGGAAGTTTCCCTGCATTAATTAAGTAGATGGGGTTTTCCAACAATCAACAATGGTTTCATGGTCAAGATTGGATCCTTAATTCCAAATTCTTTTTTGAATTCAAATTCCACCATCTACCAGGGCAAGATGTGAACCCAGCTCCCCAGAACATTAGCGGAGTTCTGGATTAATAGTCTTATAATATTATTACCAGGCCATGATTTCCCACTTGCATCTAGATGAACAAGAGCTGCAGATACATAGGAATACCACCCCCTGCAAATTCTCCTCCAAGACACGCACTGTCCTGTCCTGGAAATATATTGCCATGCTTTCAACGTCATGGGGTCAAAATCCTGGAATTCTCTCCCTATTGGCATTGTGGGTCAAATCACAGCACACGGACTGCAGCAGTTCAAGAAGGCAGCTCACCACCACCTTCTCAAGGGTGATTACAGACGGGCAGTAAAAGCCATCTTTTCCATCAACACTCAATAAAGAATGAATAAAGGTTATAATGCCCAGGCCATAAAAAGTTTGATACAACATCACCATCTAGTGGCACAATTTAATAAACATAGCTAGATCACAAATCTTCAATATAAATTACACAATTTTAATAACAAGCCTTTTGGTGCAACTCATCCCAATTGGTGATTAGAGATAATAGGAACTGCAGATGCTGGAGAATCCGAGATAACAAGGTGCAGAGCTGGATGAACACAGCAGGCCAAGCAGCATCATAGGAGCAGGAAAGCTTGACGTTTTGGGCCTAAGGGTCTAGGCCCGAAACGTCAAGCTTTCCTGCTCCTATGATGCCAATTGGTGATTACTCTGGATGTGAGTAACTTATTTTCATCACATTAACCTCATCATAACCATAACCCTTCATCTAACTCTCCCATAGATCCTTCTCAAAATCTACCGTTTGGTCACCTGTCCTAATTCTTCATTTTGTAATTCAATATTGATTTTTTTTGTGATTACACTCCTGTTTAATACCTTGGACATTTCATTATGTTAAAGGTGCTATATGAACACAAGGGATGACAGTGGAGAAAAACGCCTGAAATTAAGTCCAGAATTAGATACACTGTGCTCTTTACGCAATCTCTAGTAGTGAATTAAAATCTCAGATAAAAGCAAAATACTGCAAATGCTGAAATTCAGAACAAAAGTTGCTGGAGAAACTCAGAAGGTCTGGCAGCCGTGTGTGGAGTGAAAAATAGAGTTAACGTTTCAAGTCCAGTGACTCTTTTCGGAACTGAAGAGTGCAGGGTCCAAAGAATTGCATTGGATTCAGAATGTTAACTCTGTTTCTCTCTCCACACATGCTGCCACTCCTGCTGAATTTCTCCAGCCAAAAACCCTCTTGTTATTTCTGCTAATGAGATTAAAGTCTGTTGCTAAATGCAGTCCCCACCCACTGTTAAAGCCTCTTCTGTCTGATCCTGAAAGAAAAACTGAGGGATTCAGTGTGGAAGATGATTCCATACTGAGGAAGATGTTCAGTAACAGCCACAGCTAAGAGTTCACAAATCTCAGTGTGTATGTGTGCTCACAGGTAGCAGAACAGCAAGGTATAAATGCTGGAGTAAAATGCTTGAATTAAACCACCAAATGATTTATTGGTGATGCAGCTCTGAGATGAGCTAATGGAGAAAAAAAATCCAGAGTAATAAGTGATAAACAAAATAACAATTGCAAAGAAGTAACACCAGCCAAGTCTCACATTTTGCAACACTTCATTCTGCGATCTCTCAGCCCTCCAGCTTTTTACAGAAATATCTATATTTCACCTTTTTCTCCAATGTATTACTGAGCAGGTGCTGCTCTGTCAGGAGGATCACCTTTTAGACGAGACATTGGATTGACGTTCTATCTCTCTATTTTAAAGTGGATCAGGTGGTTCCCAACCCCATCCCATCTACTTTTGACACATAATTAACGCAGATTATTTTGTTATTTTCATACTGGTATGGTAGATTGATGTGTGTAACATGTGATTTTGAGAACAGACACTGCACTTCAGAAGTACATCACCGGATCCCACATAATCTATCACCATTACTGCCACAACTCACCAGCTGCAGAATACCTCAACTGATCTTCTGCTACATCTAGATGCGACTATTCCAATATTCTCCTGATCCTCCATAAACTTGAGCTCTTCCAAGACCCTCACTAAGTCCCATTCATACATCACTTGCATTCACTCTAACGGTTCCTGATCTGGAATTCTTGGCTTTATTTTCAAATCTCCTTTTCTGTACCTTCCGTCAGAGGTCTTTACAATCCTCCAATCCGGGCCTCTTGAGAATCCCCATTTATGATTCCTCCATCATTGGCTAAGCTCTCGAATTCCTCCCATAAACATTTCCACCCCTTGCTCCTCATTGAAGGCACTTCTTAAAATCTACCAAACTGCTGTGCCCAATATCTCCCTATATGTGGCTGTGATAATCATGTACATTACCATATTTAGAATTTGGATTTTTCTAAAAATAAAAGGTAAATACATTTTGGTTAGTCTTGTGAAGGTGATTATTTTTTAAGGTCAGAAAGTCATTTGAATAGTGATCTAAATACATAACTTCTAAGGTATGCAATTTCAGTAAGCTGCCTAGGTGTTAATCAATGAAGTGTTTAAACTGATGAGTTTATGACAGGCACAGTAAAGAGATCACAGTGCTGGGGCAGAGGAATCAAATCAGCTCTGCATAATTGTTTTGTAGTTTCCAAGTCAAGAGAGCTTTGTATAAAACTCTTAAGACAGTTCAGGCCATCAGAACTGTTGAAGGTTCAAGTCAGCAGACTTTGAAAGGAATTGTAAACACTTGCCGGGGGTCCAAGGAAAAGTAACTGAGAGAAGTAAGTTTAATAAAAACCAAGAGAGTTGAGAGTGGAGTGAGATTTCCATGGAGTTGAATTTCGGTTTTGTGTTAAGATATTTGTAACTTTTATACATAGCTTTGCTTCTTTTGTCTAATAACCTTATGCATAAAAAAGAACACCTGCAGCTTCACATGAATATGTTTCAATGACTAGCCACCACAGTAACCAACTGTAAAGATTAAACGTGATCTATCAAGCCAGGTTTTATTCAGGTATCTGACTTGTCCAGTATTACTATCAAGTGGAATCATAACTTGGCTTCATATAAAATTCTGTATAATGCTTCTAAAAAAGCACATTGTATTTTGTACATTAATGTTGCTATATAAATACACATTCTTTTACAGCTCACACTGAAGCAATTATTATAGCGAGAAAGAAGTAAGTTTAGGGAAAAAAGATAAAAACAGGAAGATTTGCATTCATATAACATAATATGTACAGTACTCAATTTAACACAGCAAGAACTTTCAAACAGTAAAGTTACAATGATCCAATAATGTACTTCAGTGATGTTGGTTAATGGATAAATATTACCTAGCACACCAGCCACCCCAAACACTCTTCTTCATATGGCAAAGGGTGGAATCATTTACCAGGAGGGAGAAGATTGGGCCTTGGTTTAATGTCTAATCTCGGACAGAGCACCACTCCTTCAGTACTGCACTGGAAGTCGCAACCTTGACTTTTAAGTTCATGCTTCTGGTAAGGAACTTTCTCACCACCTTCCGACTCGGAGGAGAGCGCTACCCATTAAATCATGGCTGCTGTAATACTGGAGGATGTCCTCTGGCATTCCTCATCCGAGCATTTAGATTGAGATGCCTGTGCGTCTGTCCCCTAACCATCTAATTATGCATGAGAATGTGGATGGAGATCTGGAACACCTAAGATTATAGCAGCATGAAATATAAATAGCACTGACATTTCATGCTACTCTACAACAAAAAGCATCACCTTTTTAACAATGTGAGTGGAATTAAATGACTTCCAAATTATGCGATTGGGGTTCTGTGAAGTGTATATCGCATTCTGATGATGTCAATGTTGGTTAATACCACACCTAATTGTATACACGTACAGGATTTACATGCAATTAAAGAGGACTTCCTAGATTTTACATTGTTGGCACTTATCTGATTAGAAGAGCGCAAACATCTTTCTCAGCGTTTAATTTATCTTTTAAATGATGTGTTGTCATTTTAATTGCACTGATTAAATTGCCAAGCAGTGAAATTAAATGTGATGAGGCATTAATTAATTACATCTGAACATTCTTTGGAGTGAATTATAATTACATTAATATCAGTTTTAATTAAATAGTGACAGTTTTTAAATGGCTGCCATTAATAAATCCAGAAAAATATTGTTTGAAAGCGTGTGCTTGCTGACATTTTGAGCTGTGTTCGGTGCAGAGTAGTTTCAAGCAGGCCTCTACAATCAGATAGAGTGCACTGCTTTAGCGCGTATACACTAGGTTACAGACCACTCATAATGGGAGCAGAACAATTCTGCCACCAGGACTATAGTGCCAATGGTCTCTCATTATGAATTCAATGAAAGCAAGACCAATCTGCCATGAGGTTAAATTCAGTCATGTAAGGCTCCACCCAATCTTCACTCAATAGCAGGCTAAAGAACAGGCTCCACTCTGTATAATCTACAAGCTGCTTCCTTATGGAAAACGCAGAGTACTCCTAACGATCAGATCCACGCTGCTGTGCAGTGAGATCGCTGCTCCAGTTCATTCTGGATCATGTGAAAGGGCCATTAACATCACAAGTATATGGAGTTTGAAATACACGTACAGCACCAGGTCCATCTCTCCCAATGATAGTCTGTTACAGGACACTATATGCCTCCACGGACATCACAGTTGGGTGGACACATTCCATTTATTATCTCAAAAGGATCTGGACAGGAGTAAATCTGAAAACTCATCTCACTGCCAATTTATTTCATAGAAACAAAGGGTTCCATTTCTTTACGAAATGCTCAGAGTTCCCCTCAGAGCAAACTATGAGCTGTCTCTGTACAGTGGAATCCAACTGATGAGACTGTTCTCCAACTTGCAACGCCACATCAAAAGCGATGGCTGTATCCGGTGATCTAAATGTCCAAAACAGAATCTTTTCTTATTCTAAAAGACAAAACACAATTTCAGGAGATACCTCATGACTGTTTTCAACACGTATAGAGAGCATGTTCATGCCTGACAGAAGGCGCAGAGTGACATTTTAATGAGTGCATTGGGATCTGGAACGCACTGCATGAAGGGCAATGGGAGCAGATTCAATCGTATCTTTCAGAAGAGAATTAGATAAATATGAGCAAAGGCAAGATTTGCAAATTATGAGTAAAGGGAATGGGACTAATTGCCTCCTTCTTTGTAAGAGCTGATACAGGCACAATGGGCTGACTGGCCACCTTCTGTGCTGTACAATTCTTTTAAATTGGTGCAGATGGCAGCATGAACCCAACTGCAATACAATGAGAGATTTGCAAGTTTCCAAGTTTAGTTTTGGCCTGTCGCTGGTGACATGGTCAATCGCAGTTCCTGAATGAGATGAATTACTGCCCTCTGTAAATTCTCCACCCGGCTTTGAGCAGCTGCCCTCAGATGGAGTGCAATCTGGGGGATTCGTGCCTCCCTGAGCCAAACTTCCTGCAAGCTGCCAGCCAATTACATGCACTGCAGTTTTCACACACACAACTGTATGTGCAAGCAACAATAGGAAAGACGGACGCAGTCACTCACCAAAGTCTCAGGTTAGAAGTCAGCATAGTGCTTCAACCTAGGAAGAGATCAAATCATTTAGGAATTGAGTCGAAGAGTAGAATATTAGAAACATTTAGAAGTAAACAGAAACTTACTGGACGTTTTAAACTAAGATCTTCAGGGCTCTCCTTTCACAATTAGTGAAGTTAAAAAGTTAATTTCACAACAATGGAACATTTAGGGAGTGTGAAGGGACTGGCAATTAGAGTACCATTATGATACAGATCAACAACCCTGGGATGTGCACCTTCGATCCTCAACTGTGTCTTGGTGTGGAACTGCTTCATAAAGATGATGCGAAATTCGGCACTGATCAATAGCACTCAAGAAACCATAAGAGACCACTTGGTCAGATATGGGACAATATCACACTAGTACACCAGGGGCACCCTCCTCGGTTCTGGGGACTGCGAGGAGGGAGCTTTGCTATGATGTGCTAGCCTGACTGAGGTCAGGAAACACAGAATGATGAAAAGGAAAGAAGTTTGTTTAAAAAAAAAAACTTACAATGGACTGAACTGCCAACATGCATTACCTTCTGGCGAAGAGTTAATCTGTACATTTTATGACAGAAACCAACAGCATCTCTAGCCCTCAACAGACCGTTGCAAAACCAACTTTTCAAACCACACTCTTCAATTCAGGAAGATTGTTAAGGTCACTCTGATCTGTGTTGTTCCAGAGATTCACAGGTTAAGTTGGATTTGAAATAAAGAGAGAGACAGAGATAGAGAAAGGTTCAGTGAGAAATAGAGAAAAAAGTAAAAACAGTGAGGGAGATTGCAACAGGTAAGTCATAGAGGTCTACAGCATGGAAACAGGCCCTTCAGACCAACTTGCCCTTGCCAATTCACAATTTAAACTAGTCCCATTTGCCTGCATTTGGTCCATATCCCTCCACACCTATCCCATCCATGTAATTGTCTAAATGTTTCTTCAATGACAAAATCGTCCTCACTTCCACTACTGCCTCTGGCAGTCATTCCAGACATTCACCACGCTCTTCGTGAAAATATTACCCCTGGACCCTTTTGAATTTCTACCGTCTCATCTTGAGCATATACCCTCTAATTTTAGACTCCCCTACTTTGGGGAAAAGCTGTCAGCTATCTACTTTATCTGTGTCTCTCTCAATTTTATAGACCTCTATAAGGTCACTCCTCAGTCTCCTAGGCTCCAGGGGAAAAAAGTCCCAGCCTATCCAACTTCTCCTTCTAACTTAAACCTTCCAGTCCACATAGCATCCTAGTAAATCTTTTCTGCACTCTGTCTACTTTAATAATGTCCTTTCCACAGTAGGGGGACCAGAACTGCACACAGTACTCCAAATGAGGTCTCACGAATATCTTGAATAGCTGCGACAAGACATCTCAACTCCTATACTCAGTGCTCTGACCATTAAAAGCAAGCATGCTGAAAGCTTTCTTCACCACCCTGTCTACCTGTGACTCCACTTTCATAGAACCACAGTATGGAAACAGGTCATTTGGCCCAACAAGTCCATACCGACCCTCTGAAGAGCATCCCAACCAGATTCATCCTCGTAAACTTGCATCTCCCTTGGCTAATGCACCTAACTTACACATCCCTGAACACTACGGGTAATTTAACATGGCCAATCCACCTAACTTGCACATCTTTGGGCTGTGGGAGGAAACCAGAGCGCCCAGCAGAAACCCACACAGACACAGGGAGAATGTTCAAACTCCACACAGACAGTTGACCAAGGCTGGAATCCAACCGAGGTCCCTGGCACTGTGAGGCAGCAGTGCTACCCACTGAGCCACCGTGCCCCCAGGAGCTATGAACCTGTACCCCTAGATCTCCTTGTTCTATAACACTCCCCAGGGCCCTATCACTGACATAGTAAGTCCTGCCCTTGTTTGCCTTACCAAAATGCAACACCACGCATTTATCTAAATTAAACTCCATCTGCCATTCCTCAGTGCACTGGCCCAACTGATCAAGATCTCGCTGCATTCCCAAATAACCTTCTTCACTGTCCTCTATACCACCAATCGTGCTGTCATCTGCAATACTAACCATACCTCTGAAATTCTCATCTAATTCGTTTACATAAATGATGAATAACGATGGACCCAGCACCAATTAACACAGTTTGGAGCTGAAGGAACACAGCCAGCATCAGAGGAACAGGAGGGTCAACAGTTCTGATGAAGGGTCCTGACCTGACCTCTGTGTTGACTCTTACTCCAGCGTCTGCAATTCTTGCTATCTCTGACCCAGCACTGATCCCCGTAGCACACCACTGATCATAGGCCTCCAGTATGATAAACCACCCTCTGTCTTCTACCGCCAAGCCAATTTTGTATCCAATTGGCAAGCTCCCCGTGAGGTTTAACCTTACTCAACAACCTACCATACTCTACCTTGTCAAAGGCTTGCTAAAGTCCATGCAGACAACATCTACCGCACTGCTCTCATCTACTTTCTTGGTCACCCCTTCAAAAAACTCAACCAAATTCGTGAGACACAATTTCCCACACACAAAGCCATGCTGATGATCCCAAATGAGACCTTGTCTCTCTAAATGCCAGTAGATCCTGTCTCTCAGAATCCCCTCTAACAACTTACCCACCATGGATATTAGTCTGTAGTTTCCAGGCATTTCCCTGCAGCCTTTCTTAAATAATGGCACAGCATTAGCCACCCTCCAATCTTCGGGCACTTTACCTGTGGCTGTCGATGTTACAAATATCTCCACTAGGGGCCCCACAATTTCCTCCCTACCCTGCCACAAAGTCCTGGGATACACGAATAATAAAAAAAAAATTGTAGACTCAGTGAACAAATTCTGAAGAATGTCTTCTCTCAGTACTGTTATGACGTTCTCCCTAATCAAAAACGCAAACCCCCTCCTCTCTTGCCTCCCCTCCTATCCTTCCTATAATATCTGTACCATGTCTCTGTAACAGCTATAGCATCCCAGTCCAAGTACCTATCCATGCCCTGAGTTCATCTGCCTTATCTGTCTGGCTCTTGCATTGAAATGAATGCAGTTTAACCCAAACTTCCCTTGCTTCCTGTCGTGCTCTTGCCAGCCCTGTCCAGTACTGGGATTACTAACACTGCCTTTACTATTTAACTTGCTCTCTTTGTCTCCCTACTGCTTTGGATCAGCCCCTTGCCAGACTAGTATAAACCCTCCAAAGTGGCTCTACCAAATCTCCCCTCCAGGATACTGGTCTTCCTCCAGTTTAGGTACAAACTGTCCCTCTTGTACAGGTCATTTGTACCCCAGAAGAAATCCAAATGATCCAAGAATCTGAATCCCTGCCCACCACACCAGCTCTCGAGGCACACATTCATCTGCCAAATCGTCCTATTCCTACTCATGCTAACATATGGCACCGGAAGTAGTCCAGGAATTACTACCCTTGAGGTCTTGCATTTTAACGTTCTGCCTAGCTTGCTATAATCACTCTTCAGGACCTCATCCCTTTTCCTACCTATTATCACTGGTACCGATGTGCACACCAACCTCTGGCTGCTCACCCTTCCCCACAAGAATTTCACACAACCGCTCAAAGACATCCTTCAGCCTGGCAACAGGAGGCAACACACCATCCTGGAGTCTCGACTGTGGCCACAGAAATGCCTATAGTGCCTCTGACTAGCAAGTCCCCTGCTACTAATGCTCACTTGGACTTTGCCTGGGCCTGGTCTACATCAGAGCTAATTGTGGTGCCAGATGGATTGAGATAGAGACAGGAAGAAAGCAGTGATATATAGAATTTAAAACAATGCAGGGATAAAGCAACAGAAAAATGCAGACAGAGACACAGATTAAAAAAAAAGAGACAAAAAAAGAGCGAGAAATGGATGCTGATAGAGAATTAAAAAGACAGAAGAAGACAGAAAGAGAAAAAATGAGTGATAAAAAGAAAGATACAAACCAAAGCTCCTCACACAGGAGTGGGGTCGGATTGTGAGGGCACTGAAAATAACCAGAATTCGAACCCTATTTGCTTGGTGGTCACTCCAGTTTGCAGGTTATTGCACAAGGACAGAATTCTCAGAGATAGCTGTCAACATATCTGGAGAGACCACCCGAAAGATCAGGCAGCTGTGGGAACCAGGAGCTCAAGAGGAAGCTTATCAATCAGAATAGATTAACACCCAAGAAGAAGACAGAAGCATTAAACTGCAAATTTCCTGCTCCCAAGGAATACACTTGAATCCATAATGAACGTACAACCCAAAAATCAAATATAAGATATAAATTGTATCAGAGATAAGAGGTACTGCAGATGCTGGAGAATCTGAGATAACAAGCATGGGGCTGGATGAACACAGCAGGTCAAGCAGCATCAGAGGAGCAGGAAAACTTGACGTTTCGGGCCGAGACCCTTCATCAGAAATGGGGGAGGGGAAGAGGGTTCTGAAATAAATAGGGAGAGAGGGGGAGGTGGATAGAGGATGGATAGAGGAGAGGATAGGTGGAGAGGAGGCAGACAAGTCGAAGAGGCGGGGATGGAGCCAGTAAAGGTGAGTGTAGGTAGGGGGGTAGGGAGGAGATAGGTCAGTCCAGGGAGGACGGACAGGTCAAGGGGGCGGGATGATGTTAGTAGATAGGAGATGGGGGTGTGGCTTGAGGTGAGAGGAAAAACAGGTTAGGGAGCTGGAGATGAGCTGGGCTGGTTTTGGGATGCGGTTGGGGGAGGGGAGATTTTGAAGCTTGTGAAATCCACATTGATGTATGTCCAGATGAACCCGACTTAAATAGCCTCGATCAGTTTTCTGAGCTGTGTGTTAAGCGTACCTGTACAACAAGGCTTTGCCTTGGTTCGTGGCTATGGAAAAGAATCCACTCCTGGGAGAGAAGTCCATTTCCTGCACCAAGCAAATCACCTTCTTACCAACCAGTGGGAAATTGGAAAATGCCGTTAAGGATGGGATGTGGATCTGCAGAAAAGAATCCGGAATTATTTATGAAAAGGAAACAACTGCTGTTTAAATATCAATTACCATCCTGATCAAAACCTCTAAATGCTTGCAGGAGGTCAAATCCTCACCAACCTGAATAAAGGGTGAATGCTGCACCCTATCACTACTGTGACAAACTTTCTGGGGTACAGCTGATGCCCCATGGAACTGTGGGAGATCTGGTACACAATGGTAAGTTTTGCTTATTGGTGTGGGGTTGAGTTTAACAGGGCCCATCCTTTGTTTAGGAAATTGCTACCTCCATAAATCAGTCATGGACTAGTTATGATTTCTCAGGGCATTTTTGTTGACAGCTGCCATTAAATCTCCAGCTCCTTCCCTCAGAGGAGCTTCGTATAATGTTCAGCCGAAAGTGCTTGGTCTTTAGCTCGTTCTTTGGTTATTCTTCTTTGCTGGATTTCCTCCTGGTCAGTTCTGTCTTGCTGCTGTTTTATTTGAAGTGAACGTGATACATGTCACACTGGCTGCACCTTCATCAGAAACACTCACAAGTGTAAAGGATGTGGTAGACCAGACAGTTTTTTTTAAATTATGAGAAAGACTGTTTCACAATTCCCCGTTTGTGCGCCAATGGAGGAGATGAATCCAAGGCCCCTCCAGAATTGTTGTGAGGTGTTGTGGCCACTCAGATGTGGTTAGCTCCTCTTCCTCTCTCCCCACCAGCCATTCACTGTGAGCTCCCACAGCATCTACCCAGCTCAACTGAGGGATGGAGCGATGAACCTAACAGTCAGTAATAGGCAACCTCTTCCTCAATAACACCGATTGACCATGAGCTACACAGTTTAAATGTCAAGGCGAAAACATGTCTCCCACGTTATCTGCACATTGGCAGAGAGATCTACAGCACAGAAAAAGGCCCCTCAGCGCACTGTGTCGGTGCAGATCAAAAACAACCAAATGACTGTTCTCATCCCATTTTCCTTTGCATACCTTGGCATCACAAATGCACATCCAAATACTTCTGTAAGGATATGAGATATCTTGTCTCTGCCACTGACACAGGCAGTGTGTGGATTCTAAAAAGTATTTAAAGTGACACTGCAGCTGCAATTACAAGTTTACCCAAAATGTTCTATTTTCCATCTGGTTTATGTTGGCCACACAGATTATAATTGTGCAACAAATGTTCAGGATCCCAACCAGTGAGACAGCTGCATGATTATCAACGGAAATCACAATGATTCTTGTTTGACTGAAGGCAGACCACCAGAGCTGATTAAAAACGAACTTGCGTGTAAGTCAGTCCCTCATTTCACTGTACTAAGCTAATTGAGCATAACACTGAAAGGCTCCATTAATCAAAGAAAATGGAAGAAAAAAGCTTAAGCTCAGTGACTTTCTCTCTGTCAGCCTTGTTTGCTTAACAAGGACATGTCACATAGCCACATAAATTCCATCGATGACTGAACTGTCTGGGTGGAACTGAAGCCAGAGTTCCTCATGTATAACAGATCAGGCTCTGATTTATTGATTGAATAATTATAACAGTACAAAGATAAAGACAAAGAAATTAATTCTCCATTACCAGACTCTATGACGAGGGTACATAGTGCCAAAATTACGGAATCACGGAACCATTATGGTACAAAAGGAGGTTATTTGACCCATCGTGTCAGCAGTGGCCCTTCAAGCGAGCATCATTACCTAGTACCAACCTCCTCCACATTCCCCATACTTTTGCATGTGTTAATGATCTGGGCTTTGCTGTGCAGGGGACAATGCCAAATGGACAGGAACAAGACTAGCCACTTGGCCTTTCAAGCCTGCTCCACCATGCAATAAGATCATGGCTGGTCTGATTTCAACCTCAGCTCTACATTCTTGTGCAACTCCCGATTATGTCTCATCCCCTTGGTAATCAGAAATCTATCTACTTCTGTCTTAAATGTATCTAAAGATTCTGCATCCACCCCTTTTAAGGAAGGGAATTCCAAAGACTCTCAACCTTCAGTGAAAAATCAGAATCCAGTTCCTCCCAGTTCCTCAAAATGAATTAAAAATACCGTCCTCTCCATTGGTCAGAAATGTCACCTACCATCTTGACTGCATCGTCTGTGGATTTAGAGGCAATAGCTAAGATTTCTGTTGTTGGATTAAAGGCCAATGATGTCACTGCTGTAACCAGGTTCCTGATAACTTTCAGAGGTTTCGGGTTAGTTTGGTGTAGACAGGTATCTTGGGAATAAACATTCACAATTCCAGAACTGGACCTGTCAGAGAAAGCAAAGAAAGAGACCCATTAAGCTGCTTTTTATTGTTAGTTAGGATTAAAGAAAGGACTATATGAAAAGAAAATTACAATCCACTTTCTACATCCTCATAGTCACGTAATCCTCCAACACTACAGCTGTTGACTAATCTAACAATCATAATCTCTTACCAACCTTTCTACAACAAATCCAGGGAGGAGGGCAAGGAAAGAACCCAGTGCTGGAGAGCTTTGGGAACCCATTAGTTGATGGACGTGTTTTGATTTTGACACTAGGGGAAGTTATTCAAAGGGTTCCACGGTATGCTCACGAGCTGGCAAGGCTACAGTCTGTAAAGATGGCTTCTCCTGCAATGCAGCACTGTCTCAGATCATCCTGGCCACAACCACATTGAATGAGGTGTCTACCTCAGTAAAATGGGAATGGACTTGGTCACAGGGCGAGACAGATTAAATGCCTGATCCACCTCCTGGGTCCAGATTCGCTCTACAGGTTCACTGTATACCTAATTAATTTCCTTGGCAAATCCAATCTTATTTTTGACCTCTGAGAACATATTTTCCATGTTTGTTCCATTCAACTCAGAAATATCAATTCTAATTTACCACAAAATCCAAGTTTTTAAATGTTAATTTAAACTGTACGCAAATATTGCAGTATTTCTAGCAAAGCAAGGCAGTGTGTGCTCAATCTACATGGAAAAGATGTGGTGAAAAAAGATTGTGCCTGAGTTTCACCATCGAATGTTCACACTGGAAGATCTCCACGAGGAACAAGCACAGCTGAAGGTCACTGACTCTCACTTGGCAGTCACATGTCAACCTTAACTAAAAGGGTGAGTACTGCAGTTCTCCCAATTGCAAAATCATTATGATAACGGAGTGGAGGTGGCAAGATAGAGGTATTTATCATGGAAACAAAATCAAAGAAAGGCTTATAACTGCAAAGAGTTCAAACATGCAGATTACAACCAGCAAAAGAAATATATAAACCCAGCTCTTTGCACAGTAGGAGAAGTAGGAAGGGGAAGCTTGCCAGCGCTGCCTAGTAACTTTAATGAGATGTTTGTATTGCTGGTAATACCACGATAAGGACTTAAAGCAATAAGCAAGTAAAGGATCCACCATGGATTAAAGGGGGATAACAAAGTTATTTTCTGATCCTGCTGGGGAAGCTTAATGTCATATTTTTTGAATGGTTTGTGCCTAGCCTGGGAACAGAACAGAGAAATCGGAATCCCTCAACACAAACTGTCACTGCAACACCCAATATTTGAGGTATGCCAAAGCTCAAATAATAGTGCTAGAATTCAGAACAAATGTTTTTCAATATGTTAAAGAAGACTGAGCACTAAACAATTATTAAGGACATGCAGAAGAAAAAAGTGATGTCCTGGAGTATATAAGGAAGTTAAAGTGAACAGGCACACATTGAACCAGGTCTATTGGCTATCTCCCTGTCCCGATTACAGGATTATAACCATGAGGATCTTTGTTATTGTAATCAGGTGCAACGACCCTCAGTCAAACTCTGGAGAAACTGAATCAGCAGGACAGCCTAACACCGAACACATGGGGAACACCTTTAAAAACCCTGGAAAGATAAGGACTGACAACTGTGGGAAAGGTTGCACTGCACTTTTGTTTTATCCTTCAGAAGCTGTCAGGACAGCGTGCCACTTACCCACAGGCCACATACTGCCCATTCTGGGAGACAGCAATACACATTCCTCTCAGGCAGCCTTCATCGATGAATCTGGTCAGACACTTCCTACTCTTCACATCCCAAACATAAACCTCCCCTTCATCTGGAACAATAGCATAAAAAGGATGAAGACTGGTTAAAAACTAGAGAATGCACGACCCTGAACTGCCCCACCCAGCATGAGCACCAGCTAAAAACAAATGCTGTAACTCAGGGATTCATTACACTTATTCAGGGGCTGGTCAACGGACCAGGTTAACCAGAGCTCTTTTGTTGGTACTCAATAAGCTGGTCGCATTTACAGCGCTCTGTGGAACCTGACATCTCAGACAAGTGAAAGGGGTCTCAAACAAAAAGATATGCAAAATCCAAAGAAAATGGATTCAGCTGGACAACATTCTTGGTTGCCCAATCAACGTTAGGTGAATTTTACTCTTGACATAATACCAAGAATGAGCTGTACACCTGGGAAGAATAGGATACAGGTATATCAGCTGAGAGTGAGGTGGTAAGGGATAGGGATTGGGATTGGGATAAGGTGGTAAGGAATAAAATATAGGGGCAGGAGCAGGTGTTTCAGCCTCAGAGCCTGTTTCACCATTCAATGACAGCCATAGTTATATTCACTGCACAGTTACAGCACAGCATTCAAAAACTGCAAGAGTTGTGACTATTATGGATGATGATAAGAAAACAGGGAAGTAGGACTGGTTTCAACATAGACCATTTGTATATCAGAGGACAACCCTTCCATTTTCATACGGAAAAACTACCTTCATCTGTTCTAATTGCTTAATTGGTAAATGGGTTATGCACTACATTCCCAACACACTTATTTGATCCCCAGCCCATTACCAATCTTGCAGTCTCTGTCCTACATCCTATCCCTACCTTATTACCAAATCCAAAACCATAGTAGAATGTCTGCTTACCAGAGTGTGTGTAGATTGTGCTCCCATCAGGAGAGAAGGTGGCTGCGACTGCCTTTCCATTAATTTTCATACTACCCACCAATTCCTTAGTCTGCAGGAGGAACATTGATAGACAATCTTAATTGGTTGGCATTTAATATTAGGCCATCATATGAATAAAAGTATTTACTGTCCCACGAAATGTGGAGTAGCATGTCAGCTCCAAGGGTGAATGTACAGGTTGCAATGACTCATAAGCAAGAACCAAACCCTGGTCTGTGTCTGGGAGAAAAGGGTAAACTCATTCCTGGTAGGTGGGGAAGGAGATTATAATCGTTTACATCAGTTCATTCACTCCTCCAAGCCTCCCTCCCCTAGATGAGCAAGGGGAAATCTGTCGGGGTTATTGAGCCCTGACTGTTAGAGAGCTGGAAATATGCATGACCAGCACGCGTAGCTGTGCTTCTGTAGCACGTGACGCCTCTGTAGCCAAGTAGCCTTTCACACAATGCTCTGGTCCACACATGAAAAGTGGCCACTCAGACGAGGTTTTCCACCTTTCCCAGTTGCCAGCATTTGCCTGCCAGATCCAACTCCATCTTGAAATCAATACTGACAATGGAGCCAGTAAAGGTGAGTGCAGGTAGGGGGGTAGGGAGGAGATAGGTCAGTCCAGGGAGGTTCACCTGCACATCTGCCAATGTGGTATACTGCATCCACTGTACCTGTTGTGGCTTCCTCTACATCAGGGAAACCAAGCGGAGGCTTGGGGACCGCTTTGCAGAACACCTGCGCTCAGTTCGCAACAAACAACTGCACCTCCCAGTCGCGAACCATTTCAACTCCCCCTCCCATTCCTCAGATGACATGTCCATCCTGGGCATCCTGCAATGCCACAGTGATGCCACCCGAAGGCTGCAAGAACAGCAAATCATATTCAGCCTGGGAACCCTGCAGCCCAATGGCATCAATGTGGATTTCACAAGCTTCAAAATCTCCCCTCCCCCAACCGCATCCCAAAACCAGCCCAGCTCATCTCCACCTCCCTAACCTGTTTTTCCTCTCACCTATCCCCTCCTCCCATCTCAAGCCACACCCCCATCTCCTATCTACTAACATCATCCCGACCCCTTCACCTGTCCGTCCTCCCTGGACTGACCTATCTCCTCCCTACCCCCCCTACCTACACTCACCTTTACTGGCTCCATCCCCGCCTCTTCGACTTGTCTGCCTCCTCTCCACCTATCCTCTCCTCTATCCGCCTCCCCCTCTCTCCCTATTTATTTCAGAACCCTCTTCCCCTCCCCCATTTCTGATGAAGGGTCTAGGTCCGAAACGTCAAGTTTTCTTGCTCCTATGATGCTGCTTGGCCTGCTGCGTTCATCCAGCCCCACGCCTTGTTATCCCAGCGTTCTAAAAGCTTGTGATTCCAACAAAACCTGTTAGGACTATAACCTGGTGTCATATGACTTCTGACATAAGCACCTAGCCATGCTGGGCTCATATTCCTCACAAGGACCTGACCCACACTGGGCTGCCTGCTCTCGCCACCTCACAGGCTATTCCTGCTCCCATTTTCACAGCAAGTCTCCTTGGGCTGCCGTCTCTTGCTCTCGTTGCCAGCCTCCTCGGGCTGCTGTAGTGAAACTGTGCAGCAAGTTCTGGAGCACAGGTCAGAGTCATACGGCATGAAAACAGAACCTTTGGTCCAACTAGTCCACGCCAACCATGTTCCCAAACTAAAATAGTCCCTTCAGTACTTCTGTCAAAAAGTTGTAAGGGCTCATAGCCTTTGCAGTATCCAAAGCCTCCAATCATTTCTTGATATCACTTGAATCAAATTCGTCGAAGTCTGGTATCGGTGATGCTGGGGACTGCTGGGGGAGGCCAAGCTGGTTCATCCACTTGGCACAACTGGCTAAAGATTGCTGTGAATGTTTTGGCCTCATCTTCAGCACTGATGTGCTAGACTCCCCCCATCATTGAGGATGGGGATATTTGTGGATCCTCCTCCTCCTGTGAGCTGTTTAATTGTCCAACACAATACACGACCGGATGTGGCAAAACTGCAGAGTTTAGATCTGATCCATTGGTTGTGGATTAACTCAGATCTGTCTATCACTTGCTGCTTATGTTGTTTAGCACACAGGTATTCCTTTTTGAAGGTTCACCTTCATTTTTCAATATGCCTGGTGCTGCTCCTTGCATGGCCTCCTGCACTCTCCATTACACCAGGGTTGACGGTAATGGTAGAGTGGGGGATATGCTGGTCCATGAAGTTGCAGATTGTGTTGGAGTACAATTCTGTTGAAGGCACTACAGAGATGCAACTTGTTATTTTCTGTTGAAGTTAGTGACTAAAATAATGTCACCACAACCAAATTGGTAGTTGGTTAGTGATTTTTATTGGACTCTGGTTTACACAGACCCAGTAGATTACAGAGTTGATCCTTTGTAACTTACCTTCATGGAGAGAAGGTGCAGATACCCTGAGGTCCCAAGGAGCAGCAGAAACAAGCCATCTGGTGAAACTTCAAACTCTTTAACTTTCCTTTCCTCCAACCCTACAAACACAAAAATCAAAAAGTCGTTTCAGAGACAAGAGTATAGCATGAGAATCCAGGAAAAGCAGCCATGCCTGGTGTAAAATTGGAGTAAATATTGCAGATGATGGATATCTGAAATACTCAGCAGGTCAGGCAGTACTTGTAGAGAGAACACAGTCAGCATTTCCGTGTGTTTGAAGACCTCTCGGTTTTTCTGTCTCTCTCCACAGAAGCTGTCAGATCTGCTGAGGGTCCCAGGTTGGCAACTCCTGGGATCTGTTGAAATTTTCTAACATGCCAGGGGAGGAGATAGCCTATCGCGTAGCATTATCACTAGACTCTTAATCCAGAGACCCAGGTAATGTTGTCGGTTTGAATCCTGAATTTGAAATTCATTAAATTAATTCAATAAAAATCTGGAATTGAAAGTCTAATGATGACCATTGTCGATTGCTGGTAAAAGCCATCTGGTTCACCTGGTCCTCTAGAAGGAAACTGCAGTCCTTACCTGGTCTAGCCTACATGTAATGTGGCTGACTGTTCCTTCTGGGCAATTATGGATGGGCTTTAAGTGCTAGCCTAGCAAACTATGCCCACACCTTCTGAATGAGTAAAAAAAAGTTACAGATATGTCTTTCTGTCGCTGTGAAACAGAGAAACACTTGAGTGTAACAGGTGGCTGCTTGACTACTCTTGAAATAGTCAGGAAGGTCAGATACCAGCAATACTCAGGACCCGTGAATTTTTAAAATTACTCTCCAACCTTGATGTACGAGAGCAATTCTTTTACAACAGCAGGTCAGACACTTTCTCCTCTAACACTGTAGCACAAGGCTGATGTGATGCCCCCATTCCACAGAGGCCAGCGTCAAGAAGCTTATCCTCCTTTGTGAAGTGAGCTGATCCAGAAAAAAAAGTGAGATCATGGAAACAGAACTCAGTATTATTCATTTATTCTGCACACAGCCATGCGATGGAATAATGGTGAGAAATAGTTTCTTATTCTTCACATTTCTAATTTAGCTTTCTTTTGAAGTTTATTTTTCACTACAGCCTTCACTGGTTTTCTGTTCTCATCCTCTCCTGCTCCAGAGATCGATTTTTATCTCGCTACACCTCTCTCTTTGGAACTCTCCAAATTCTATTTGATGTTCTGCTGCATTCACATACCTCTTTAAAACTCTTAACACATTTTCTTCAACACCACCCCCACTCCCCAGTTCAATCAATCTTCCCTAGCCATTGCTCAGTTTCCCCTTCTCCTGGGTTTTAAACCCATTCTTCCAGGTAGCAGATTTCTGTAAAAATAAAACCCTCAAGAGTTCAATCATTAATGCTGGCTTCTGATTGTCAATGTGTCAAAATTCTTGCCAACTGTTCAAGGAGACTGAATGTTCTGGGAAATATAGTTTTAGAAGTGCAGCAATTCTCACCTCGGACATTGTATACAGGAATGATTTTCCCAGCCATCATATTGTACATGTAGAACATCTTGTTGTGGAGGCCTGTAGCAATAACCTGCTCTCCATCTGCACTGAAGCGAGCTTTGTACACAGGAAACCGCTCCAGGTGAATACTCTGAATCTTGGGGTTTGTCTTTTCATCGACCTGAAGTGGAATGAAAATTGGTTGCTACCTCATCTGATTCAGTCTGGCTCATGGGTCACAAACAGTATCAGCGCTCTACGCTTGCACAAAAGGGCGCAGGATAAAATGTTTAGTATGAATAATACATTGGCAGGATTGGAAAGCCTACCTGAAAGAGTGAGATGGACTGATCAAGCCCAGCAGTCAGTATTACTTGAGCAGCTGGATGGAACTGAGTTGTTGTTAACTTTGCATTTGATCGTCTGCTGTAGTTGGCATCTTTACAATTCTTTATCTATCAAGAAGCAATAAACCATGTCAGAACAAAGAAACTAATTTTTCACGCAAGTCATCCTGTTAGTCCCATATTCTCACTTTCAGTGGCATCTTCATTAGGACATGGTCCCATAGGTATGAAGAACTCACTCAAGGAGCCAGCCTTCAACACAGTCCATTGAGTTCTGAAACGATATCACAATAGCCACTTTGCTTTATCACCCAATGGGAGTGACAGATAGTGAACGCCTGATCTACTTGCCCTCAGCCAAGAGAGTGCGGCCAGCTGAACTGTCCCTCACTCATCTCCAGGCTGAGCTAAACATTGGTTGAGCATATGCCTCCTTGAGCTCACTTCCATACTACCACACAAGGGAAATCACATGCAGAATGAATGATGACCCACTGACCCATTCTTACAGTTGAAAGGTTGGGAATTCATCACAAATCTTAACAGTATTTTAACTAAAATGAGTTGTCTTTCATAAACAATTCTACCTAGCCAACGTTCCATTAGATTAGAGGCATATTTTGCAAAAGGATGAGACTGTCTGGTTACAGACAGCACAACTGCGAATCCAAAGGCACACGGTTATTGACAGTGCAACAGGTTAGACAAAGCAGAGCCAGTGGATGTGATCTGTTTTGATTTCTGGAAGGCCTTAGACAAGGTGCTGCACAGGAGGCTGTGAAATAAGATAAGGGCCCATGGTGTTAACGGCAAGGTACTGGCATGGACAGAGGATTGGCTGACAGGCCGAAAGCTGACAGTGGGGATAAATGGGTCTTTTTCAGAATGGCAGCCAGTGACTATCGGAGTTGCGTAGGGGTTAGTGTTGGGATTGCAACTATTCACGTTATGAATTAATGATCTAGATGAAGGAATTGAGGTTATTGTTGCTATGTTTGCAGATGCAACAAAGATGGGTGGAGGGACAGGAAATGTTGAGGAGGTGGGAGAAGCTGCAGAAGGACTTGGACAGGCTAGGAGTGGGCAAAGAAGTGGCAGATGGAATACAATGTGGGAAAGCGTGAGGTTATGCACTTTGATAGGAAGAATAGAGACATAGAATATTCTTAAAATGGGGAAAGGCTTTGGAAACCTGAAGCACAAAGGTACTTGGGAGTCCTAGTTCAGGATTCATGCAAGGTTAACATGCAAGTTCAGTTGTCAGTTAGAAAGGCAAATGCAATTTTCGCTTTCACGGCAACAGGGCTGGAATACAAGAGTAGGCATGTACTGCTGAGATTGTATAAGGCACTGGTAAGATCACATCTGGAATACTGTCAGCAGTTTTGGGCTCCACATCTAAAGAAGGATGCGCTGATGTTGGAGGGGGTTCAGAGGTGATTTACAAGAATGACCATGGTGATGAAGTGCTTGTCATATGAGAAGCAGCTGAGGATGCTGGGTCTGTATTTGATGGAGTTTAGAAGGATGAGGGGGAAATCTGGTTGAAACTTACAGAAAACTGAGGGCCTGGATAGAGTGAATGTGGAAAAGATGTTTCCACTATTAGGAGAACCTAGGACCAGAAAGGCACAGCCTCAGAGTGAAGAGACAACCCTTAGAACTTAGATAAGGAGGAATTTCTTCAGCCAGAGGGTGGTTAATCTGTGGAACTCATTGTCACAGAAGGCAATGGAAGCCTAGTCATTGAGTGTATTTAAGACAGAGATAGATGGATTCTTGATTAGTAAGGAGGTGAAACGTTACAGGGAGAAGGCAGGAGAATGGGGTTGAGAAACATATCGTTCATGATCGAATGGCAAAGTACATTCAATAAGCCAAATGGCCTATATCTGCTCCTATATCTTATGATATGCCTCAGTGGCAGGATCCCCATCCCCAGATCAGACGGTTCCATTTTCAGTCAAGAAACCAAGCACAAAGTCCAGACTCTTGCTCTCAATATCAATGCTGATCAAATGCTGCACCGCCGGAGGGCCAGTGCCGAGGGAGTGCCGCACCGGCGGAGGGCCAGTGCCGAGGGAGTGCCGCACCGCCGGAGGGCCAGTGCCGAGGGAGCGCCGCACCGCCGGAGGGTGGGCGCCGAGGGAGCGCCATGCCGCCGGAGGGTGGGCACCGAGGGAGAGCCACGCCGCCGGAGGGTGGGCGCCGAGGGAGATCCGCACTGTGGGAGGGTCAGTGCTGAGGGAGCACCACACTATGGGTGGGTCAGGGCTGAGAGAGCGCCGCACTGCCGGAGGGCCAGTGCTGAGGGAGCACCGCACTGTCGGAGGGCCAGTGCTGAGGGAGCACGCACTGTCGGAGGGCCAGTGCTGAGGGAGCGCTGCAACATTGGAGTGCAGTACTCAGGAGCACTGTGGTGTTAGTGGAGCTATCTTTCAGATAAGATGTTAAACTAAGGGTTCATCTGCCTATTCAGCTGAACAGATCAGACAGCACTCTCTGCATTGCAAAGAAAGACTCCCCATGCCCTGACAAGCTCATATACGCTCAGCCATAAACTGATTGGATATTTGTCTCATTTGCTTTCTGAGGTCCTGCTGTGTTCAAATGGGCTCTCTCATTTTCCACTACAGTGGCTACAATGCCAAAGTGCTTCGATGCCACTTTGGGACATCCCTACATCATGAAAGATGCTCTGGAGGTGCAACTTATTTCTTTATTAACAGCACCTCAGCCTCTGTTAGGAGATTTACTGGAATAACATTCCCACTATACATTTCCTTCCATCCCCAGGCCACACAGTGTGTTTATCTCCAGGCTTCCACTAATGTTACTGTGAAACCTGTCCCAAAATAGCAACCTCTGACTGATACTCTGGGGATCCAGGTTCAAATCCTGCCATGGCAGATGGTGGAATCTGAATTTGAATAAAATTCTGGAAATAAGTGTCTAATAAATCTATGGATCCACTGTGTAGCAGCCTCCTGGCTGCTAAAACACAGACAGATTGCTAACTTGGCCAAACAGCAAGGGATGCTGGGCACATTGGCCAAGTAAAACTCTTAAGTTAGAAAACGCACATACCAGACAGAATGCAAACCCAGCAGCCAGGTGCTAATAACATGATCACAGTATCAGAGACAACAGTTATCCTGGACAGACATACCCCCAGCAACTTATCCACTAAACAAAGGAAGGCCCAGACAGAAAGGCACCAAGTCCGGCTACCCAAAGAAACTAACACTAACAACCCATCCCAATGATTGACAAAGTTTCAAACTACTAAGTGTGTCCCCCGATTGGCCAGAATAATAGAAAGTTCTGGAAAAACCACCCAAGGAGGTCTCTTGGGTCTCCTGAAGGCCTTCAGAGACCAGTATGGCAAGAGGCAGAGACCAGCTGACCATACAGAAAGAGAGAAAGCAGCTTTGCAGACCCAGAGAGAGAGTGACTGTGTAAATCTGCAAAGGACTACAAGAAACAAGAGTACTTTCAGTTTAAGGAGCCAAATAGGATTAGAGATAGTACTGTTTAGCATTAACGGCTATTGTAACATATTTCCTAATAAAGTTGTGATTGTTCATATTGACAGTGGCTTGTGTTCACAGTGATTTGACTCCTTCAGTATCATGGGATACCTGGGCAAATTCACTCACAACATTCTGGTTGGAGTTGCCTAACTTGTTTTAAGGAGACACTAGACAACAATTGTCTATTGCCTGAAAAGCCTATCTGGTTGACTAATGTCCTTTCGGGAAGGAAACTGTCATCCTTACCTGGTCTGGTCAGACCCAGAGTAATGAATCTGACATTTAAATGCCACCTGGGTATTGAGGGACGGGCAATAAATAGTGGCCTGGCCAGTGACACCCATATCCATGAATGAATGAAAGAAAAAACCTTGTCTGGAGGACTTGTTTAAATAAAGATAATGGTCCTAAAAAATAATAACATTAAAAAAAAGCCATGGGATTAAAGAGGGCAAGGCTGGTGACGGGTCCATGAAGTTTAGGGAACTGTTTGGTTCAACGGAATTGTGTGTATGTAGAGATTTGAATAAACAAGAACTGTGCTCATTAAATCCACGTCTTTAACCCCTGTACCATCACCTGCTCAGAGAGGTTTGGAATCTCAAGAGTCACAACTGGGAGGGTTTGAGCTGCTGCAATGCACTGAGGTGATTGAGGCAGGATACAGTGCACTCCCCAAGCACAGTATTACTGCTCTCAGTAACGTCACGACAAAAAGCTGACAAGTCCAGACAAAGATCTGCTCCACGGGAAGCAAGGGGAAAGCCAGAGGGGCTGTCAAGCTAAGCTGCTCTCACACGCACATACAGCAGAACCGCTGACATGCTGCCAGTAGCTCTCTGATCTCACAAACCAGCTCAGGCCGCAGTAACTGCCAGATATCCACCAGTACACACACCGTAACCGGCCTGACATCTGATGTGAGACGGTATTGTTTCTATGTCGTAAGTCGTGATCTGGAGTGCACTGGCTATAGTGAGGTGGAAGCAAACTGAATAATAACTTCCAAAAAGGAATAAGCTAAATATCTGAAAGGGAAAGGTGTGCAAGTCTGTTGGGAAATAGAGCTGGCAAACAGCAGGCATTGACACAATAGGCTGGTTGGTCTCCTTCTGCATTATATAATTCAATTAAACCATTTCTTAAGTGAGGACCAGCCCCGATTCAAAGCAAAATGCTACTGTTGGTATTATTGCAAACTACCTTCTCTGATTGCCCAGCAGGAATAGGTTAGAGTGAGCTATCAGACCAATCAACAGGGTCAATGGCCTACTGCTCCTACATTGGAATTTAATCCAGAAAAGTGTGAAGCAACGCACCCTAGGGGATCTAACAAGAGAAGTGATTCCATTATGAATGTTAAGACCCTGGATTTACCAGGATGCTGCCCAGGCTGGACAACCTGAGCTATGAGGAAAGATTGGATGCGCTGGGGTTGTCATTCTTGAAGTGACAAAGGTTGAGAGGTGACTTGCCAGAGGTGTATAAAATTATGAAAGCCACTGATAGAGTGGATAAGAAGGCAGTTTTTTTGATTTGTAGAGAGGTCAATAACCAGAGGATATAAATTTAGGGTAAGAAATGGAAGGCTAAGAGGACAGCTGAGGACAACCTTTTCCACTCAGAGTTTGGTGGGAGTTTGGAACTCGCTGCCTAAAAGGACAGCTGAGGCAGAAATTCTTGGAACATTTAAGCAGTAGTTAGATATTCAATCAAGATATTTAGATATTTACTTATGTTGATCTAGCCTCCAGGGTTATAGGCCAAAAGCTGGAAAATGGGATCAGTGTTGTCAGATCATTGTTGATAGCATGAACACAGAGGGCCGAATGGCCTCCTTCTATACAACAGACATCTAAGAGTCTACATTCCTACAACTATGTGTAATGAGGGGTCTTCCTCTTCTGATGTAGGACCTTGGCATGGATCCTATCACAGCTCCACAGAGAGAGAATTTGAAGGTTGGTGATTGTTGGTGAGTATGAGAATGGGACAGCTATTCTGCCCAGAGCTAGAGTTCCTCCATTACAAAGATAATGCTTCATATGTTGCCACAAGTAAGTGAAGCCTCCAGTGCTTTCTCCAAACAGCCATTCTGCCAGTGCCAGCTCCAACAATCCTGCACTCTCACATTTTCCAGTAGCTGACTACTAAACCAAGACTGGAGGAGCTCACAACAGTCCAGGCCCTTTCCTGTCCAAGATAACATATCCCCCTTTCCATTGTCCTCCTTATTAAACCCTGACTCTGGGTCAGCTGAGACAAAGGCTGCAACCTTTTCTGACCATCTGAGAAATACGGAGTCAGTAAGGGCTGCACTGTTTTATATCTTCAGCATTCAGGAACAGCCATCGGGTCAATACACAAACAGAAAGTGTGTGTATTAACATCCCTTCCCCATCACACATAAACTGATAAACTGGGTGCACTGTGACAATTGCAGCTGTTGATTTAAACACTGTCTCAGTGAGCACTCTCACCTGTAACAAGCCTTTGGGAAGGGACTCAGAGTGTGTCACAAAATTGCCAGTTTTCTGCAACAAATCTTCATCTTCATCGCTTTCTAACGTACCAAATAAAAGAAAGTTCATTTTGCAGATACACGGAATACACACAGTAATACACACCTTAACATTTAAGGCAACTGTTTTAAGTGCCAGAGTCATACAGAACAGAAACAGACTATTCAGTCCAACTTATCCCCGCTAACCACACATCCCAATCTGACCTAGTACTATTTGTCAGCCTTTGGCTCATATCCCTCCAAACTCTTCCTATTTATATATCCATCCGATGCCTTTTAAATGTTGTAATTGTACCCACCTCCACCACTTCCTCTGGCAGCTCATTCCATACACGCACCACCCTCTGTGTGAAAAAGTTGCCCCTCGATTCTCTTTTAAATTTTTCCCCTCTCACCTTAAACCTACGTCCTCTGGTGTTGGAATCCCCTACTCTGGGAAAAAGACCTTGGCTATTCACCCTATCCATACCCCTCATGATTTTATAAAATTCTGTAAGTTCACCCCTCAGCCTCTTATATTCCAGGGAGAAAAGCCCCAGCTTATTCAGCATCTTCCTATAGGTCAAACCCACCAATTTGGTGAACATCCTTGTAAATCTTTTCTCGACCCTCTCGAGTTTAACAACATCCTTCCTATAGAAGGAGAACCAGAATTGTATGCAGTACTCCAAACCTGGCTTTATTAATGTCCTGTACAGCCACAACATGGCATCCCAACTTCTATACTCAATGTTCTAACTAATGAAGGCAAGCTTGCCAAATGCCTTCTTCACTACCCTGTTTACCTGCAACTCCACTTTCGAGGAACTGTCCACCCCTTGGCTCAGCAACGCTTCCCCGGGACCCACCATCAACTGTACAAGTCCTATACAAGCTGCTATACAATCATTGAGAAATTGTCTGACGGACTTGCAACCAATATCTGTCCAGATTATAATGGCTTACCATCCTCCAAATCTTCCTTATCCTTTCTTCTCTTTTTCACTTTGTTCTCTGCCCAGGATGGTGTTCCACCCATTGCAGCCTGAAACCTGAAGATTAATGTAAGTTGGAATTAAACCATTTTAAGACATACAGACATAACCCTCTTTGACAACGTTCCCACACACCTGCAGAAACAACTGCCCATTAACACAGTGAGATCAGATACAGCAGCAAACCAACACATGATGGTACACTGTGCCTCTCACATCACCAACTCTGTCAAAGTGGCGAATCATACCCACAACTTACCATTACACGCTTCACATTTTCACTTCTATCATTAATTCCGAATGATTTCTCTCATTGTGTTGAATTTCCAAACACATTCCACATGATTTCATATGAGAAGTCAATGGAAATCTCTCTAGTTATGCTGAACCATTCCTACACACCCTGCAGCTGGGAGCAGGCCTCTGGCTGAGGTAATATTTGGGGAGTGTCCAAAGAAACTGGGATCATTCTCCACAAACCCAACACTGCCAACTCCACTCTATGCTTTTCTTCCCCCAGCTTGGAAACTGCTCCCTATACCAGAGTTGCATTAAGAAACCCCAGCATGTGAGACCAAGGATTATTCCAGCCTCCAATCTCATGTACTGCAGGTCATAAGGTCACAGGTGCAAGACCTTCGCCAGGTTGACAGTCCCACTGTAGCAGCCCCTCTTGTAGCTCAAAATCAGGGGCAATGAGTTTTAAACCAAGTACTCTCCAATCTCCTGAGTTGAAGGTAAACAATTTATTCGTTGACAATATTCCCGGCATCCTAAGTCCAATATGTATGCTTCGACTGATCCAATAAATACAAAATTATCTGATCATTATCACACTATCGTTTGAGGGAGCTTGCTGCATGTGGATTAAAAATGGTTTATGATCAGAACAGTGATCACACTGCATGAAGTGCTTCAATTTCTCTAAGAACTCTGGGTCATTCTGAAGTTGTAAAGGCAATGAGGTTGTATAAGTGCAATTATTTGTGTTAAAATGAGTTTGAGACAAAAGTTTTAATGCATGGTTTCTGACCCCAGTCCCTCAGCAGCTTAACAAATCTCTGAAGAGATCAGTGCCAAGTCTGTTCCAACCTCTCTTGGTGCTCATACATGTACACACTCTGCAGCAACGGTCACTTGGATGATCAGGCGCAGCAAATGCTGTGTTCCTTCCGCTACCTCAGGTGAGAAAAACTACTTAAACACAGATCAGGGAATCAAGCCAACATTCCATAGATATATTATTCAATGTCAACCAGCTGAACCTCCACAAGAGAATCCATCCCCTGGTACAATGTGACAGCGTTTTAGATTGACTCAACTCAACTGAAACAGTATGAAAGATTGTGAAGCGAAGGAGGAGGCCACTTAGACAAGCAGCTTGTGTTGGATATTCAAAAGATCCCAATTAGTCTCACTCTCTTCCCAGACATCCTCTGCCTGTGCGCAATGACCCCCTGCCTCTTGACAGTTTTACAAATTCCTCCCTCGCAACTGGATAGGATTTATGAAACAGCATACTATTTTTCAGGGTCACTGTCACAAGTTCACTGCTCACTGATTAAAGCAAAATGCCCGGGACTAGGAGGCAATAAGTCATCGAAAGAAAGAGAGATTTGAAAAGAGTGTAACTGGTCTGTTAGTACATACTGTTCCCTTAGTCTCTGCTGCAGCTGCCCCATACTAAGAGTCTTCTCCGTGGTGCTTTTCACTAAGTCTTTCCGGAATCGATGAGTCATATCCACACTGCAAAAAGAAAGAAAAAAACAAGTCCACTCACAATAAACTGGATTCAATTTATTACATAAAACCATTGAATTGTGGGAGCAGATATGCCATCAGAGTTTGACTTCTACTTCACTCTGCAGACCAGCATCCAACACTACCCCTACAGCCAGCAACACGTTCACTTAGAGATCCACTTTCAGATCTCGGATCGTGTTTTTTTTTACCTTACTACATCTTTACTCATTTTCCCAACCATGGATCTTATCTCCTGTCCCTTATCTAGCGTTTTGAGTCAATGTTCGTATTTGGTGATAGTGGGAACTGCCGACGCTGGAGAATCTGAGATAACAAGGTGTAGAGCTGGATGAACGCAGCAGGCCAAACAGCATCAGAGGAGCAGGAAAGCTGACATTTCGGGTCTGGACCCTTCTTCAGAAATGGGGGAAGGGAAGGGGATTCTGAAATAAATGAGGGTGGGGGGGGGGTGGGGGAGGAAGATGGAAGATGGATAATGGAGCAGATAGGTGGAGAGGAGACAGACAGGTCATAGATGCGGGGATGGAGCCAGTAAAGGTGAGTGTAGGTGGGAGTTAGGGAGGGGATAGGTCAGTCCGGGGAGGACGGACAGGTCAAGAAGGCGGGATGAAGCTGGTAGGTAGGTGGGGGTGGGGCTTGAGGTGGGAGGAGGGGATAGGTGGGAGGAAGGACAGGTTAGGGAGGGGGGGGGGATGAGCTGGGCAGGTTTTGGGATGCGGTTGGGGGAGGGGAGATTTTGAATCTTGTGAAGTCCACGTTGATGCCATTGGGATGCAGGGTTCCCAAGCAGAATATGAGATGCTGTTTCTGCAGCCTTCGGGTTTGGTGGTGGTTTTCCTTGCGCTCCCTATAATCACAGCCATCCCTCCTTTCACTGGCCTGTTCTGGTATACACGTCACTGTGATTCCAATTTTCAGTTGATGTATTCTGGGAAAAATAGCCTCGTCCTGCATCTCTATATCACTTTGCTCATATTCAGTCAGCCCTTCACCTGCCATAATCTGGTCCTCACAATTGTCCTCAAATGTCTCTGTGAAGTGCATGGCGCCCGATCACTTTTTACGAATTGTTCAGATTCTGTACGTGTGGAATTAGTACCAATTAACCTCAAGGAACACACCCATTTGGTTGCCATGCTGTAAAATTGTTGTTTCTCCATCACTTACTATTACCTTCTATCATCTACTACAAACTTTTCCAGACCTTTCTATCTTCCTTACCTTCTCTTCTGTAACAGGCAATGTCCCCCCGATTAAAATTTATTTCCAATGGCCTTATATGATCCTGTAAGACTCGCCAAATTGTCTGAAAACTGAGCCTTCATGGGCATTCATGTCAGTGAACGCAGAGACCACTAGAAAGCTAACTGTAGTGCCTTCACAAACTGGGTACGATCACTCATTACTGAAGTATTCTTAAAATTCTTCCCAAAACCAGTAAATATGGACTGTGGCCCGCAATCATTTGCAGTGAGTTTTTCAATGGTTTGCCCATGCAAAGACTATAATTTACAACTTAGTTTATATAAGATGTTATGAAGCAGGGGAAGGATTCTGGGTAATCCAAGATAGAGTTGTGGCTGTAAGAGCTGCTCCTTTGAGGTATTTTCAGTGTTGCGAGTCGATTTCCTCGAATTCTAGGAGTAGTAATTAATGTTTCATAAGCTGTTGCATTGTTTCGGAACTTTTGGAAAAAAAAGAGATTGAAACAACAGCACTTTAAAAAGGAGGAAGAAAGACAAGGCAGGGACCATGTGGGAGATGAAACAAATGGAGAAGTGAACCTGCACAGTTGTCTGACTAGGCAATGAACTTTCACTGCTGACCGCCTCTGCTGTTTACTTCAAGTATCTCTGCACATCGGAGTTCATTCAGAAGGTGGCGTGTGTATGGTAGGGGCTGCCAGAGGAAGTGGTGGAGGCTGGTACAGTTATAACATTTAAAAGGCATCTGGATGGGCACATGAATAGGAAGGGTTTAGGGGGATATGGGCCAAATTCTGGCAAATGGGACTAGGTTAGTTTAGAATATCTGGTCAGCATGGACGTGTTGGACCCAAGGGTCTGTTTCCATGCTGTACAGCTCTATGATTCTATTACTACATGATTTCTTTCAGACACTCCATTACTAAAAAGACTTTCTCGAGTCATGTACAGTGTATAAACAGGCCCTTTAGCCCACCATATCTACGCTGACCAACAAACATCAAACTACACTAATTCCATTTACCTGCACTTGGTCCACAACTTACCTGACATTTTAAGTGCTCATCCAGATGCTTTTCAAATGTTGCAAGAGTATCTGCCTCCAACATATTGTGTATTTCTACCATCCTCTGGGTGAAAAAAATTTCTCTCATATTCGCTTTAAACCACTTGATCATCACCTTAAACCTATGCCCTCACACATTCTATTGCCATGTTCACTATCACCTTTTTTTTTCACATATATCCCTAAATTCATCATTGACAAATTCTCCTCAAACCCCCAATGTCTGTCAGGGGCTCAGCAGATGACCCCCTAGTCCGGTGCCCTTTTCCATTTCTCTATTGCCTTGTCCAATATTACTCTTTTTCCATAACTATATGCTATTGTGCATCGACTAAATCTAGTTGGCAATGACTACAGGTGCAAGATGAAAATGTTTTCTCCTGTACCTCATACCTTCAAGTCTACTGCTACAACTTGTTCAAAGTCTCTTACTAATAGGACTCCCGCTATAAGACATGATGGTGTCCGTCTGCATTTATTACATACACATATTTATTGCTGATTGCTTCTATAAGTTATACATTCTCCACTTTCCTATTGCTTCTAGTGAAATTTTGAACCTGTGAAAAGATGGATGGGCAAACTGTCAATATAGTTTTAAGATAATTAGCCTTTTTTTTGCCCTTTAAACTCTTGTCTCCTGATGCCAGTAACATCTGTTTAATATCTTGATTAGAGAAGTTAGTTCCCATCAAAGGACTACAATAATGTCTGGACTGTGTAAATTGCAAATTATCCAACAGAGCACAACTGAATGAGTCTGTGACTAAAACACGCATGCACAGATCAGCAGTGAATTGACTGAACATTGGAACAGGCTTGAACGATTGAATGGCCACCTCCTGTTCCAATGTAACTACATAACCATTATCGAAAACATCAAGGAGGTGCTAACCTTAAAATACTTCTGTGGGGTGTTGGAGAGGAGAAATTAAGAATGCAGATATTTGAGCTAAGTCAGCTCCCCTTAACCCAACAGAACAAATCTCACTCACAGTTGTTCTGCTTCATCCTCTTCATCCACCCACACAGCTTTCTTGGATACAGGAAGATTGGATTTGGCTTCATTTTCCACTTCAGAGTCACTGGAATCATCGTCCAGCAAGGATTTGCCTAAATTTGTCTGCTGTCCAAGCTGTGCAGACTAAATAGACAAGTTATATAAAGATGTAGTGGTGAATGGCAATAGTATGAACCGAGATTCAGCATGTCACAATCTGCACTCTCAAGGATACATCATGTAATGGTTAACAGTTTATCTATGATGCCTATTGGAATTTATCGACTTTCGTTCATCCAAAACTCAGCTGCCCACTTCTTGACTCTCACCAAGTCCTATTTCCAACACCCACGCTCACCACCCTCTACTGGCTCCCAGTCTAGCAATGCCTCAATTTTCATATCCTCCTGTAGTCTAGCTCCATTCCCTATCTCTAAAATCTCCACCATTCTGTAAGATATCTGCATCTACTCTAATACTACTATGCATTAAGGTAACTAACGTGACAATGCCTCCAGTTGCCTAGGCCCTAGACATTGAAATTCCCTCCCAACACCTCTTTTTTCCTTTGGATGGTGCTTAACACATACCTCTTGGATCAAGCGTATGATCACCTGTCTAGCATCTCCTTATTTTGGCCTGCCACTAAAACATGTTTCAGAAAGCTGTGAAGTATATTCGGGTGTCTGACTATATTATAGGTGCTGTCTAAATGCAATTCGTGTTAATATACATTAACATAAATAATGATGGTGCCATCCCGACCTTTTTGCTTTGCAACTAAGATATAGAGAGTAAGATACTCCTAGGGAGACAGAAAGAATACCTGAGAGACCAGACAGAGAATTGTAATGAGTGGCATGGAACCCACCTCCACTTTGAAAAAGTAGAAGAGCAGACCAACACAAGCTGACATCCCCTCTAACAGAGACACATCCTTAAACAGTGCTACCAACAGAGGAAGAATGTGACAATGAGGAACAGGCATAGTCAGTCAGACCCTCTAACCTGCTCTCCTATTCAATAATGATTGTGGTATCAACTCCAAATTGCTGCCTGATAACTCATGACTCCCTTGACATTGGAAAAATCTATCTACCTCTATTTTGTCTTAAACACTTGTTCAACTTCAGCTGAAGTATAGTGTAGAGACGAGGACGAGGCATCATAGGAAAGATGTGAAATCACTAGAGACAGTACGGCAGCAATTTCCAGGCATGAGAAACTTCAGCTATGAAGACTTTCAGCTGGGGTTGGACACTGTTCTCGTTGGTGAGGAGAATGCTGAGAGATTTGATCAAAGTTTTAAAAATGATATGGACAGAGCAGATATGGAGAATCATAAAAAGAACAAGAACGAGAGAATATAGATGTGATTTGCAAAACAAGCAAGTGTTTCAGATCACCTTTCATTCTCTAAGCTCCAAAAAGTACACTGACTTTAAGAGCATAGGGTGGTGGATCGGCCGTGCTACATGGACCACAGTGTCCAGGGACATGCAGGGTTACAGGGACGGGATAGGCTCGATGGGCTGAATGGCCAGTTTCCCCACTGAAGGGATTTTCTGTTACTACAGCCTGCCCCCCCCGGCCCTCGGACCTGCAGCCCGCAGCCCGCAGCCCGCAGCCCGCAGCCCGCAGCCCGCAGCCCGCCCCCCGCCCCTCGGCCCTCGGACCCCGGCCCCCGGCCCCCGGACCTGCAGCCGCTCCACCAGCGCCTCCTCGCCCCCGAACAGCAGCTCCTCCAGCCGCCGCTCCACCGCCTCCTCCTTCTCGCTAGCCGCCGCCGCCGCTCTGCGCTTCTTGGGCCGGGCCGCCATACCGCAACAGCTGCCGGTTACACACTCTACCTATCCCCCGGAGCAGAAGCGTTAGGAAACACCGCGGGCTGGAGCCGACAGCAGGCCCTTAGCAACCGCGTGGAGACCGACAGCCAGCACTTCCGGGTGAGAGGGCACCGGGCCGGTCTACAGTTGAGCCGGGAGGGGGGGGGTTGCACGGATTGGTAATTGAGACTTGCTGAGACACTTTGACAGGTAGCACCAGTCACAGTGTGAGTTTTCGGTTGGAGGGTTTCGAGTTTATTCTTGCTGTCTGTCTGGGTTAATGTTATTGCCGTATCCTTGCAACCGCCCCCCCCCCGAACCTAGGCCGGTAATGGCACAGGCCGGTTTCCGGTTTGCTACTTTATAAAAAGGCGGCGCGGGGAGGGCGCCGCTCTTTCATCGACTGGAGCCTGAGGGTGAGAGACCGTGGAGATGCGGGAGGGGAAACCCCGGGGGTACCGGCTCTCTGAGGGAGGGGCAGCAGGGCCCTGCCAGCCCCGGTCTGATAGACCCTGGCGGCTTCCGTCCATTTCCGCCGCAGTCTGTGCTTCACAGTTAACCCCCCCCCGGGGCCGGCTGTGGCTGGGGGTCGGTGTTCCTGGGCGGATCTCACAGGCGGTGATGTTCCCTGAGCCCGCAGCCCTTTGAGGGGGGAAACGCTGCTGGAGGGTGGTAGAGGCCGGCTCCCTGGTCGGCTCGTGGGACTTGGCAGGCTGTGGCCAGCCCTGAGGTTTCAGAGGTGCTTCAGGGCCCCGGGTGTTAAAGGGCTGGGAAAGGACACCCCTCACCCTCCCGCCTTTTCCCCGGGTGTTAAAGGGCTGGGAAATGACACCCCCTCTCCCCCCTTCCC
>JAHRHZ010000082.1:21173730-21186172 GCA_024137785.1 Ginglymostoma cirratum | reverse complement strand
TAGATGCTGCCAGACCTGCTGAGCTTTTCCAGCAACTTTGTTTTTGTTCCTGATTTACAGTATCCGCAGTTCTTTTGGTTTTTACTAAGGAGAAGGTACTGGGGAAGCTAAAATGTCTGAAAGTGGATAAATTACACGGACCAGGTGGACCACACCACAGAGTTCTGAAGGAGATAGCTAAGGAAGAGTGTGGAGGCATTGGTGGTGATCTTCCATGAATCACTGGAGTCCAGGAGGGTCCCCCAGAACTGGAAAGCGTCTAATGTAACGTCCCTGTTTAAGAAGGGAGGGAGGCAGAAGACAGCAAATTACAGGCTGGTTAGCCTGACCTTGGTCATTCGTAAGATTTGAGAGTCCAATATGAGGGATGAGATTGTGGAGTAAATGGAGGGGCATGGTAAAATAAGGCACAGTCAACATGGCTTCTTCAAGGGAAGGCCATGCCTGATAAACTTGTGAGAATTCTTTAAGGAGGTAATGAGCAGGTTAGACAAAGGAGAGCCAGTGGACGTGATCGATTTGGATTTTGAGAAGGCCTTTGACAAGGTGCCACACAGGACGCTGCTAAATAAAGATAAAAAGCGCATGGTGTTAGGAGCAAGGTACTGGCATGAATAGAGGATTGGCTGCCTGGCAGAAGGCAGAGAGTAGGGAGAAAGGGGTCTTTTTCAGGATGGCAGCCAGTGACTAGTGGGATTCCACAGGGGTCCATGTTGGGACCACAATTATTCACGTTATACATTTTCAACCTGGATGCAGGAACTGAGAGCATTGTTGCTAAATTTGCCGATGACTCAAAGGTAAATAGAGGGACAGGTAGCGTTGAGGAAATGGCATGACTCCAGGTCAGGAGAGTGGGCAAAGAAGTGGCAGATGGAATACAATGTAGGAAAGCGTAAGGTTATGCACTTTGGTAGGAAGAATAGAGGCATAGACAATTTTTTAAACTGGGAAGGACTTCAGAAATCTGAAACACAGAGGAACTTGGGAGTCCTAGTTCAGGATTCTCTTAAGGTTAACATGTAAGTTCAGTTTTTTCTATTCATTTGTGGGATGTGGGTGTTGCTGGCTGAGCCAGCATTTATTGCCTGTACTTAGTTGCCCCTTGAGAAGGTGGTGGTGAGCTGCCTTCTTGAACCGCTGCAGTCCACCTGCTGTAGGTTGATCCACAATGGCCTTAGGGAGGGAATTCCAGGATTTTGACCCAGCAACAGTGAAGGAACAAAATATATATCCAAGTTAGGATGCTGAGTGGCTTGAATGTGAACTTGCAGAGGGTGGTATCCCCATATATCTGCTGCCCTTGCCCTTCTAGATGGAAGTGGTTGTGTGTTTGGAAGGTGCTGTCTGAGGATCTTTGGCAAATTTCTGCAGTTCAGCTTGTAGACGGTACACATTGGTACTACTGAGCGTCGGTGGTGGAGGGAGTGGATGCTTGTGGATGTGGTGCCAATCAAGCGGGCTGCTTTGTGCTGGATGGTATCAAGCTTCTTGAGTGTTGTTGGAGCTGCACCCATCCAGGCAAGTGGGGAGTATTCCATCACACTCCTGACTCATGTCTTGTAGATGGTGGACAGGCTTTGGGGACTCAGGAGGTGAGTTACTCCCCGCAGTATTCCTAGCCTCCGACCTGGTCTTGTAGCTGCTGTGTTTATGTGGTGAGTCCAGTTGAGTTTCTGATCAATGATAACCCCCAGGATGTTGATAATGGGAGATTCAGTGATGGTAACGCCATTGAATGTCAATGGGTGGTTAGATTGTCTCTTATTGGTGATGGTCACTGCCTGGCACTTGTCAGCCTAAGCCTGGATATTGTCCAGATCTTCTTGCATTTGAATACAGGCTGCTTCAGTATCTGAGGAGTTGCGAATGGTGCTGAACATTGTCCAATCATGGGCGAACATCCCCACTTCTGACCTTATGATGGAGGGAAGGTCATTGATGAAGCAGCTGAAGATGGTTGGGCCTAGGTCACTACCCTGAGGAACTCCTGCAGAGATAGCCTGGAGCTGAGATGATTCACCTCCAACAACCATGACAATCTTCCTATGAGTCAGGTATGACTCCAACCACCAGAGAGATTGCCCCCGATACCCATTGATTCCAGTTTTGCCAGGGCTCCTTGATGCCACACTCGGTCGAATGCAGCCTTGATGTCAAGGACTGTCACCCTCACCTCACCTCTGGAATTCAGCTGTTTTGTCCATGTTTGAACCAAGGCTGGAATGAGGTCAGGAGCTGAGTGGCTCTGGCAGAAACCAAACTGGGCATCACTGAGTAGGTGCTGCTTGATAGCACTGTTACTGACACCTTCCATCACTTTACTGATGGTCGAGAGGAGACTGATGGGGCAGTAATTGGCCGGGTTGGATTTGTCCTGCTTTTTATGTACAGGACATGCTTGGGCAATTTTCCACATTGTCGGGTAGATACCAGTGTTGTAACTATACTGGAACAGCTTGACTATGGGAGCGGCAAGTTCAGGAGCACAAGTCTTCAGTACGATTGC
Organism: Ginglymostoma cirratum; assembly: GCA_024137785.1. Classification (NCBI taxonomy): domain Eukaryota; kingdom Metazoa; phylum Chordata; class Chondrichthyes; order Orectolobiformes; family Ginglymostomatidae; genus Ginglymostoma; species Ginglymostoma cirratum. The sequence goes on along the minus strand of JAHRHZ010000082.1, from coordinate 21,183,663 downwards.
TGGAATGTTGTCAGGGCTCGTAGGCTTTGCAGCATCCAGTGTCTCCAACCGTTTCTTGATATCACGTGGAGTGACTCGAATTGGCTGAAGAGTGGTATCTGTAATGCTGGGGACCACTGGAGGAGGCCGAGATAGATCATCCACTTGGCATTTCTGGCTGAAGATTGCTGCGAATGCTTCAGCCTTATCTTTTGCATTGATGTGCTGGGATCTTCCATCAGTGAGGATGGAGATATTGGTCGAGCCTCCTCCTCCAGTGAGTTGTTTAATTGTCCACCACCATTCACGACTGGATGTGGCAGGACTGCAGAGCTTCGATCAGATCCATTGGTTGTGGGATCGCTCAGCTCTGTCTATCATTTGCTGCTTATGCTGTTTGGCGTGCAAGTAGTCCTGTTTGGTGGCTTCATCAGGTTGACACCTCATCTTCAGGTATGCCTGGTGCTGCTCCTGGCTGTCCTCCTGCACTCTCCATAGATCCAGGGTTGATCCCCTGGCTTGATGGTAATGGTCGAGTGGGGAATATGCCGGCGATGAGGTTACAGATTACGTTGGAGTACAATTCTGCTGTTGTTGATGGCCCACAGCACCTCATGGATGCCCAGTCTTGGGTTGCTAGATCAGTGCGAAGTCTGCCCCATTTAGCACAGTGATAGTGCCACACAACACGATGGAGGTTGTTCTCAATGTGAAGGCAGGACTTCCTCTCCACAAGGACTGTGCGATGGTCACTCTTCCCGATACTGTCATGGACAGGTGCAACTGCAGCTGGCAGATTGGTAAGAGTGAGGTCAAGTATGTTTTTCCCTCTTGTTGGTTCCCTCACCACCTGCCGCAGACCCAGTCTCGCAGCTTTGTCATTTAGGACCAGACCAGCTCGATCAGTAGTACTGCTGCCGAGCCACACTTGGTGGTGGACACTGAAATCCTCCACCCACAGTACATTTTGTGCCCTTGCCATTCTCCGTGCTTCCTCTCAGCGTTGTTCGATATAGACGAGGATCAACTCATCAGCTGAGGGAGGACAGTACGTAGTAATCAGCAGGAGGTTTCCTAGCTGATGTTTAACCTGAAGCCACGAGACTTCATGGGGTCCAGAGACACTGTTGAGGACTCCCAGGGATGGTGATGGGGGTGTCTGGGACATAGTCATATTCTCAGAATCGTACTTTACAAGCAATGTCGGCCTGTTGCTCAACTAGTCTATGAGACAGCTCTCCCACTGTTGGCACTAATCCCCAAATGTTAGTGAGGAGGATCCCACGGAGTTGACAGGGCTGTTTCTGCCATTGTCTTTTCGGGGCCTAGGTTAATGCTAAGTGAGCCATCCAGTTTCATTTCTTTGAGACTTTTGGCAGTTAGAAAGGCAAATGAATGCCAACATTGCATTTCAACAGGGCTAGAATACAAGAGCAGAGATGTACTGTTGAGGCTGTATAAGGCACTGGTCAGTATTTGCAATACTATGAGCAGTTTTGAGCCCCTAATCTAAAGGAAGTACGTGCTGGAGGCCAAGTCATTGAGTGTATTTACGACAGAAATAGACAAGTGCTTAATTAGTAAGGGGATCAAGGGTAACAGGGAGAAGGCAGGAGAACAGGGTTGGGAAGCATATCAGCTGTGATTGAATAGTGGAGCAGGCTCAAAGGGGTGAACGGCCTAATTTTGCTCCTTTATTTTATGTTCTTATGGAACACCTGGCACAAAGCTGTGGGGGCACATATTTGTGGATATTTAAGGACAATATAGATAGATTCCCCACTGATCAAGGATCTAAGATTATGGGGGAAAAACGTAGGAAAGCGAACACAGGAACATCAGACCGTCCATGACCCTACTGAACGGCACAGTAGGCTTGAGGGATCCTATTTCTTAAGGTCCACAAGCCTTTTCTGGCTTCCTGTCTGACAGACAGATCTTAAAGTTGTAGCCTTGGTCAGAGCAAATAACAGATTACAATCCATTTAAAAGGTTTTATTAAGTGTAAAAAAATGACCATTTAGTGAACAATTTTCGTTTCTTTTTACACAAAGCTGTGACTAATGCATCTAATGTTTAGTGAAAAGTATTTCTGAAAAACAGAACAGTAAAGTTCTCTGTTTGGACGTACAGATGCTGAGAGATTGGCATCTTCTTTGCCAATAACCTCTGTACGAATTAAAAAGGAAAGATTACATTTGTACAATTATCAATTGAGATTATCAAAATACATAGAGAAAACAATGTATAAATCCCACCATTAGCTACAACATTGCTGTCCTGCTCAGTGTCAGGAAAAGAATTTCTCAGAACTATGTATTTTTTTTCCCTTTTTGCAATTTTATCAAAATTCGTGCGACTGTCAAACAGGAAGAGAATAGAAGAATTTTCCTGAATCAAATCACAGTTTCTCAAAATCCCTCCGTTAAGAAATGATGATCCATATTAAAGATTCATGTAGCACCATATTACAAAGATCAGGGAGGAGCTCACATTGTTTAAAAAAAAAGCCGCTGACTTATGTTAGTCTGCAGCGTGCATGGGGTCACCAGGGGTTGTGTGCAAGCCTGGAAACATTTGCATTCTGAATCAACAAGCAATACTTCTAAAAGGGAGAGAAGGCTGCAAATCAGATTGCTGGTCTTGGAGATGGTGGGGGCACATTCAACAGGGATCTGCCATTCCATCCAGTTCTCACTCTCCCTGTGACTTATACCATACACCAACTATTCTCAAGTACAAAGGGGACAATAAGATCAGGTTAGAAAGAGGGAGCAGATATGATAATTGGCTGTGGATTCTCACTATAACAACAATCTACTCAAGAGATGACAGGGTGGCCATCGGTTCGGTTCAAGCCTATGAAGTGATGTTTATCAACAAGTTCAAAGAGGCTTTAAATTGTAAATTGTGCTCTGGAGGAGATAGTTCCACAGAACGTAGCCAATATTATCCTGGACTGAACAACCATACTTTGTGAACATCCCAGGACCAACTGACTGGAAAGCAGGATTTTCCACTGGGTTTGGTGGGGGAGCACTTTAGTGAGCTGCCAGTTCCTTTGCTTCATCCTGCGTACAGCTAGATCACGGCCTGAGTCACAGCACTGTCACAAGACACTGTGTCCGAACACCCCTACACAAGGCCCACATACAGTTACCCGAAAGGAAGAGGAGAAAGCCTATTACTGAAGCTCTGTATGCTCCCATTTCCCAGCTGTGGAGGGGCTGGTGTTGGTCTGGGGTGGACAAAAGTCAAAAATAACAATGACACCAGATTACAGTCCAACAAGTTTATTTGAAGACACAAGCTTTCAGAGTCTTGCTCCTCCTTCAGGTGTCAGTGAGAGAGGTAGCATCAGACATAGAATTTATAAGCAAAAGATCAAAGCGTCATAGAACCGATGCAAATGTGTTGAACAAACCTACGATGACCATAAAATCTTTAATCAGTCAGAGAGGATTAATATGCAAATCCCAGAATTTCTTTCAAGTCACTGCCCCAAGATAACTAAAGGTTTTATCAGTTCCCTCAGTATGCTAGAGGTGACAGCCCAGGTCAGACAATACATTTTAGGTGTGAGGCCTTGTTTAGAATCTGGCTGTGTATCAACTTGGAGTCAGACTGGTTTTAGTTCCAGAGCAGGAATTTATAAGATGCCACATTGACTGTCTACAAATTGTGTGTTTTTGAACAAAGTAGATTATCTGCAATTACAAATCTGCAGATGCAAATTAACACCATAGATATGTGTGAGAGCACACAACACTTCAGTGTAGTGGGGTCACCTGTAGTGTTCAAAAAGCACACCATTTCTAAACAATCCATTTTATAAATTTCTACTTCGGAAATAAAACCAGTCTTTCTCCAAGTTGATACACAGCCAGATTCTAAACAAGGCCTCACCTAAAATGCATTGTCTGACCTGGGATGTCACCTCTAGTAAAGTGAGGGAACTGATAAAACCTTTAGTTATCTTTGGGCAGTGACTTGAAAGAAATTCTGGGATTTGCATATTAATCCTCTGACTGATTAAAGATTTTATGGTCATCTTAGGTTTGTTCAACACATTTGCATCAGTTCTATGACCCCTTGATCTTTTGCTTATAAATTCTGTGTCTGATACCATCTCTCTCACTGACACCTGAAGGAAGAGCGAGGCTCCAAAAGCTCGTGTCTTCAGATAAACCTGCTGGACTATAGCCTGGTGTCATGTGATTTCTGACTCATTTCCCAGCACACTGGATTCCAATGCAGTATTAAACTCTGTCTGCTCAGAGACAGAACATCAATATCCCACTGAAATCTGCTGCTTCACAGAAAATCAAAGGAGTTTGGAGAAAAGCTGAGGGGTGGAGTAGGGGAGATGAGGGTTATGTACTTTTATCAATCCCTCATCTCCTCATCCATGAGAAGCTGACACCACTATACAGGAGAGATCCGGTGGTGAACCTGACTGTCCACAGAGTTTAAAAGATTAGTGTTTCCTTGGTTAACAACAATAGAAACAAAACGAGGGCGTCTCCTATTTGCTTTGTTGTTAAAGTGACTGGGATCTTCCTTATCGCAATTATGTTTTCACACTAAATGGAACATAACCCAGTGCACACAGCAGCCTCTCAATGCAGTGAATGGCAGGGTGTAAGTGCCTGCTGACTGCTCCTTGGATAGCCTGCAATGGGAGGGAAGGACAGGAGGTGACCAACAAACAATTCCTTTTCCCCCCACGTTCACCAAGTAACGAAATGCAGGGGGCGGTACCAGTGAAGCTAAAAGCAGCAAGCTACCGGCCTGCATCTCTGATCATCCCAGGGCAGGAACAGAAACTGTAATGCACATTAGTCACGTCTCTTGCAGATGCTCCAAGTTTAAACACGGTCCTCTAGATGATGCTTTCTGTTTACCATTGATAAGAGTTTGAAGCATTGAAAATTGCAGCATAAGAGGCCACTTGGTCAGTGATCCACCCAGAATTTGCTGGTTTCAGATGCTCTTTTTCACAACACTTCTCCATTCACTTCAAATACTGCTATTAGCGTTACATAAAAGGAAAATCAAAACAGCATTAAAACCGGGTTGAGCACAAGAGAGCTGTTAGAGTACCAACACAGTCACTCGTGAGTCTGCAGAAGCAACATGTGGAACCATACCAATTAACAAGGTTATCACGTATAAAGACTTCAGTCCTTGTGGGGTCCACGCCATACTCGACAATAAAACACAACTGGCTCAGAGGTTAAGAATTGGCTGCACCCTAGATATGCATGCACACACACAGGTAGAGTCAGCAAGACCAGGCATCAACTTCCTGAGAGGGGGTTTTCTTCTGGTTTATAAGTTTATACAAAAAAAATGTTCAACCTCAAATGAAGAAATGAGGTGGAACGGTCTGGCATGTGGTGCCTATGGAGGATGCAAAGTGTCAGAAGTTAACATAACTTCACCTGAATACGTAGTCACAGAACGCTCGTGAGAGCATTTTATATTAAAAAAATTAAACACCAAAAACAGACATTCTCCCCTCCCATCCCACCAGTAAAATAACTTCAAGTACAATATACAAGAATGTCCAACAGGGGCAACAAAACCTCGAGTCTCATCACCCATCCTGAACCAGAAAAGAACTGCCCAAGTGTACAGTAAAACAAAGAAAAAAATCACTGCACATTCTCACTATCACAGCCTGCAGGACTTGTGGTGAACTGCTCCCACGTTGGGACCCAACTGATTAGAAAGGGCAGATGCTTCAGTCAAGGGTCCGTGCTTGATACAAGCATGGAGGCCATGTCTTCAAAGTTGTGGGTTAGCTGCCACGTCACCTTGCTTTCCTGCTCAGGGAGGCACCGTGAAGGGGCCAGAACTTGGCGACATCCATAAAATTCACCTTGTGCTCCAGTGAGATCACTGGGGAGAGAAAAAAAAAAAAAGGTCAACAGGACACAAAACATCAGCACCTCAGTCAAAACAGAGTTAAAATATAAATAATTTCAGGGGCAATTTTCCTCCTAACTGCTGCTCCCTGTGAGGAGAGCTGGAATTTACAACAGACTTCACTTCTCAGTCAAGATTCACTATCCAGGAAGTACAAGCTTGGCTGAACAAGGCAACTCAGCAGATTTCTCATTCTAAGGAACGGAAATATTGGGAGGAAATGAAAGAAACCAAGTGAGGGCGAGCTGCAGAACAAGATACACGAGCGAGTAAGAAAATATATATAAGTTTCACTCAAGGAGATCCAAGGAGGGAGGCAAAGTGAATTTAGTTTGTAGATTAGTGCCAATATTGGGAATTGAGGCTTCTCAGGAAGGTGACGAAAAGACGGAATTATGCTGAAGAACTAACTTGCTCCTCCTCACACCCGCTGGAGACTGCAAGAGCAGATCAGTCTGTTTTGCCTGGTGGTGGCGCTACAGGACTGAACTGCACTTCCAGGGCTAAGATACTGCCTAGCTTCTGAAATCATCTCCATTTTCTTTGAAAGATAGGAGGGTGACATTTTAAAAGAAACAATGAATTGATCAAATAATTGCCAGCACAAAGAATTTAATTGACAGAACCTCACAGAGAGTTGTTGCAGAAAGGGCAAGTTTGAGGACCAATCAATCTCATAACCACTTGATAAGGAAAACAACTGTACATCTTAGATCAGTCAAACATTCACATTTCCAACTCCTCCTCATTCTCAATATCTTGACAACTCACCAGACTTTTCACTCACCCTGCTCCCCACCCCTGCAGCCGAGATGGAGACTGAGCTTATGTTGTGTACATGGAGACAGCTGGCAGCTCAAGACACAGGAACATGTGACTCGCAGTCAGGCACAGCTTGGCCTCCAGGCTTGGGGCCACAGTTTCCAGAAGTAATTATATTCCATTCCTTTCCAGCACACTCCAATCCAGTCCCACACAGCACTCAGGTTCACTGCCTCTTACCAGCTCAACAAACTTTCCCAATCCCTGTTTTCATAGGCCTACAAGACAGCCTGTCCAATCTCCCTCGCCATCACAGTTAACTATGAACATGGCATTGCAAAATTTGTAGAAGAGAGTCGCTACTTGTGAAACAAATACTGGTTTTCCACCCACCTGGTAGCTGCCAGTAAACGCCGTGGAGAGATGGCAGCCGCCTTTGGTCACCAGATGATGATATCGCGGTGCTTACTGCTGCTCGCTGAAAGACACAGAAATGACACCAGTCAACACACCAAGCTCCTCGCGTACATAACCCATCACCGAGTGACAACCTGGAGTTGCCTGTGTCCAGCCACTAGACAGAACTCATCACCAACTGAACATCAAATACAAAATGATCCAACTGCTAATGACAAACAAACTGTATGTCAAAGCAGTTCTTGATCTCGGATGACATGAGCTGCACAGCACAAGAGGGAGAGATAAGCTCATGGTAGGAAAAGTCACTCCAGGTTACTAGTTATTGCAGTGGGGTCAGACAAGCAAGTGTCTGTGAGAGAACACCGCAAGATTCCTAATCCTCAATCCTGTCATGGCTAAGAGACAACAAGGGAAAACTACCATGGGGATTCTGGAGAATTTACCTTGGATCATCGGGCCAGTCTACGTATTCCCAAAAGCACAGTGGAAAATGTCACATGGACTGGACAAAAAAAACAAAGATATAAAATAGTCAAACTGCAGACCACTGCTGAACTGGACTGTGTACCTCGTCAGTCAGGATCTGACTTTAGAACAGGGAAACCATTACCACAACACATCCGACTTTCGTTCCACAAGGAGAGTTCCAAAGTTAGTCAGAGAGTAGATATTACAGGTGAACCAGGGAATGTGGTGAGGAGGAACAGTGGAAGGAACATCCCAGGACTCCTCAAACATCTCACAGAGCTCCTAGTGCCTACTATTTGCACATATAAAGTTTGAAAATTTGACTGAAACATGACATACTGAAAGGAAACCACAGCAACCACACAGAGCAGGATTAGGAGTGGCAGTTTCACTGTGGGGAGGCAGCTAGAAACAGCTTGGTGCTACGTTGCTTTAACAATCTTCTGGTGTGGTGAAAGGTGTGGCTTTTTTTTTAAAAAATGATCTGAATCATTTTTGGGCGTTGCCTTTTTTTAATTGGAGGGATTTAATAATTAGCTAAGTTAGTCTTGTTCAGAGCAGTTTTGGAAATTAGTTACATCAGTGAGAGAGTCTACTTTGGGAAAACTTCCAGAAGAGGAATATTTGGCCCAAATTGGCTGGTTATTCAAGACTGAGGAAATCTAAGATCACAGGACAAGAATTGAGGAAGAAAATGCAGTTCAGTCAAGATGAGTTAGGAAAAGAACTCCAGCTTTTGAGTGACTGTAAAGTGGTGCTATCGGGGACCAAATGGGATTTTATTTGCCAAGTATTTGAAAATCTTTCAAGCCATGTTACTGAGATAGTTTGGTTTGTTTTCTTTTTTGTCTATTATCTAATAAACTTCTGTTTTATTGTTAAATGCAGCATGGCATTCCTTTGTTTCAGTGAATGACCATCACATTAAATAAAAAAAGACAGTGATAGGATCGGACGCAATCAGTATAGATTTACAAAATGGAAATCATGCTTGACAAATCTACTGGAAATTTAAAAGGATGCAACTGGAAGATTTGTGAGGGGGAGCCAGTGGATGTGGTTTATTTAGACTATCAGAAGGTCCCACATGAGATTACATGTAAAATTAAAGCACAGGGGACAGGTAGTGGTGCACTAGCACAACTAGTGAACTGGCTGTCAGGCAGGAAGCAAGAAGTGGCATCAAATGGATCTTTTTCCAAGTGGCAGGCAGTAACTAGTGGGTACCGCAGGGATCAGTCCTTGGCCCCTAGCTATTCACAATATTATGAATAATTTAGATGAGGAACTAAATGCAGACAATACAAAGCTGGGTGGGAGGGTGAGCTGTGAGGAGGATGCAGAGATGCTTCAGTGATTTGGTCAAACTGAGTGAGAGGGCAAACACATGGCAGCGACAGAATAATGTGGGTAAGTGTGAAGTTATCCACTTTGGTAGCACAAGCAGGAAGGCATATTATTATCTGAACAGCTCTAAATTGTAAGAGAAGAACATTTAGAGAGACCTGGATGTCCTTGGACACCAGTCACTGTAGGTAAGCAGGCAGTGAAGTAGAAAATGGCATGTTGGCTGCACAACAAGATGATTCGCGTACAGGAGCAGGGAAGCCTTGTTAATGCAATTGTACAGGGCACTGGTGAGGCCACAATGGACTACTGTGTGCAGTTTTAGTCTCATCCTCTTCGGAAGCATATTCTGACAATGGCAGGAGTGCAATGGGTTTCTCTGACTGTTACCTGTGATGGCTGGTCTGTATGGGAGGACCATATTTAGTGGAGATGAGAAGCATTTTTTTTGTAGGGGACAGTGGATCTCACATGAATCCATAAAGATTTAGCAGAAAGAGACAGGGAAAATGCAGGCAGGCTACAGTTCATAGAGCTAAAGAGATTAAAGGCTATGGGGAGAAAACAGGAACAGGGACGTCACCCATGATCATACTGAATGGCAGAGCATGCACCAAGGGCCGAATGGCCCACTTCTCCTCCTCCTATTTTCATGTTACTGTTATCTATCAAGGCAGTTTTCATTCTGGGATCTGACGTGTCTAAGTACAGAGCTAGCATCAGCTGGAGTCATAACATTGGATGCTGTGGTCTTGATAGATCATGTTTACGAACAATGCAGCCTGGCAGCTCCATTCTCAGTGACTGTGCCCACACTTTCCAGAGTTCTGAACAAGTCATACCAGGAGATAGATTCTCCAGCATCTGCAGTTCGTACTGAGACAACAAGGTGTAGAGCTGGAGGAACACAGCAGGCCAAGCAGCATCAGAGGAGCAGGAAAGCTGACGTTTCGGGTCTGGACCCTTCTTCAGAAAAAAATTTTTTTCAGCATCGGCAGTTCCGACTATCTCAGGGTATTGAAGCTG
>JAHRHZ010000082.1:21161463-21173330 GCA_024137785.1 Ginglymostoma cirratum | reverse complement strand
AAGTGTCTAGGCCCGAAACGTCAAGCTTTCCTGCTGCTATGATGCTGCTTGGCCTGCTGTGTTCATCCAGCTCCACACCTTGTTATCTCGGATTCTCCAGCATCTGCAGTTCCTACTATCTCTGGGCCGTGGGCCATGATCTTACTCGAGTCAACAGTCTGTCGGAGCATCCAACTCAGAAGCAAGAACCCCTTCAATTGACATACCTCAACGAGAACCTTCTACCTGAGAAAGTAAGCTTTTCTCCAAAACCTCACTTATTGAAGCAAAACTATTTACCAGCAATAATTGAATAAATGATTAGGAGCTGCCGCTAGGGTTTGCTGAATTATGTCATGTGAAAAAAACTAAATCTGACACACACAGCTGGGGACACAGACTAAAATAGACTGAGGGATCCCAGTCATGAGCAGACATTTACTCAGATGGTTCACTCTTTGGAAAGGAGCTCGGTATCAAGCCTCCTGCTCCATTTCCCAACTAATGTTACTGCGAAGCAGGAGGAGCATCAAAAATCCAGATTTGAGGCAACATTTTGTTCAGTGATGAGCATTTCCAGGCACGTCTTACCAGCAGCTACACAGTGCAACCCAAATGTTCACAGTAAATAGTCTTAGTTACAATGACCAAATCTAGTTGTCCTAATGCCATAACTTGAAGAAATAGTACAAAGGCAGAGTACACACATACAGTTGTTGCAAATTTACCAGCAGGAAGAGGTAGTTAGGCTGGAAATAGCAAAATTCGATGCCAATTTGCAACAATGAAGAGAGTCAGGTTGAAGTACCATAAACTGTTGTTGAAGCTGACTGAACCTGGGCACCCCAAAAACTGCCTCACAAAGTAATGAAGTTCAATGGCGTCCACCATCATCCCCATACCCAAGATAACACATGCAGTGTGCCTTAATGACTACCACTCAATAGCTCTGACTTCAATAATCATCGTGTTTCAAGAGGCTGGTCATGGCCCATATCAACTAGCTTCCCAACCTGCCTCAATCCCTACAATTTGCCTACCAATGTAACAAGTCCACAGAGAATTCCATATCCCTAGCATTGCCCTCATCCCTGGAACATCTGGACAACAAGCACACTAACGTCAGACTCCTGCTCGTTGACTACAGCTCCACTTTCAACGTCATTATCCCCTCCAGACTGATCTCAAAACTGAGACACCCTGGTCTCTGCTCCACCCTGTGCAACTGGATCCTCAGCTTTCTGACCCATAGACCACAATCAGTGAGGATAGGTAACTGCACCTCCTCCACAATAACACTCAACACTGGAGCCCCCTACTGTACTCCCTGTACACCTATGGCTGTGTTGCCAATTCTGAACGAACGCCATCCACAAGTTCGCTGATGACACCACTGTAGTGGGACAGATATCTAACAACGATGAGTCAAAATACAGAAGTGAGGTAGAGGGCTTCGTGACCTGGTGCAATGAAAACAGTCTCTCATTGTCGGCAGAACTAAAGAACTGATAAGACCATAAGACACAGGAGTGGAAGTAAGGCCATTCGGCCCATCGAGTCCACTCTGCCATTTAATTATGGCTGATGGGCATTTCAACTCCACTTACCCGCACTCCCCCCGTAGTCCTCGATTCCTTGCGAGATCAAGAATTTATCAATCTCTGCCTTGAAGACATCCAACATCCCGGCCTCCACTGCGCTCCGTGGCAATGAATTCCACAGGCCCACCACTCTCTGGCTGCTGAAATGTCTCATTTCCATTCCATTGACCTCCCCTAATTCTAAGGCTGTGCCCACGGGTCCTAGTCTCCCCATCTAACGGAAACAACTTCCCAGCGTCCACCCTTTCTAAGCCATGCATTATCTTGTAAGTTTCTATTAGATCTCCCCTCAACCTTCTAAACTCTAATGAATACAATCCCAGGATCCTCAGCCGTTCATCGTATGTTAGGCCTACCATTCCAGGGATCATCCGTGTGAATCTCCGCTGGACACGCTCCAGTGCCGGTATGTCCTTCCTGAGGTGTGGGGCCCAAAATTGGACACAGTATTCTAAATGGGGCCTAACTAGAGCTTTATAAAGTCTCAGAAGCACATCGCTGCTTTTATATTCCAACCCTCTTGAGATAAATGACAACATTCCATTCGCTTTCTTAATCACAGACTCAACCTGCAAGTTAACCTTTAGAGAATCCTGTACTAGCACTCCCAGATCCCTTTGTACTTCAGCTTTACGAATTTAAATTGATCATCGACTTCAGAAAGAAAGGAGGAGAACACGCCCCCATTTACATCAATGAAACTGAGGTTGAGAAAGTGAAGACCATCAAGTTCCTCAGCGTGACAATAACCGACCACCAATAACCTGGATTTCCCATGTAAAAGCGACAGTTGAGGAGGCACAACAAAGCCTCTTCTTCCTCAGGTGGTTCAGGAAATTTGGCATGTCCATAACCTCCCTCACCAACTTCTACAGGTACACCATTGAAAGCATACTGTCCGGGTGCATAATGGCCTGGTATGGCACCTACTCTGCCCAGGACCATCACAGAAGCCAACCTTCCACCCATGGACTCTATTTACACAGCTCGCGGCCGCAGAAACGCTGCCATCATCAAAGACCCATCGCACCCTGGTAATGACCTCCTACAACCTCTTGCATCAGGTGTAAGATACAGAAGCCTGAACACATGCACAAACAGGTTCAGAAACAGGTTCAGAAACAGCTTCTTTCCGGCTGTTATCAGACTGTTGAATGGACTCTAGCCTCAAATAATGTGACCTGCAATGTAACCTATATGCCTCTAAGTCTTTTTGATCTGTACATCCTTTGCTTGCTGTGATATGCCTGTACCGCAGTAAACAAAGCTTTTCACCAATAAATTAATCAATATTACTGGAAGCCAATAAAGTAGCACAAATGTGTTAAAAGAACCCATGACTGTAAAACCAGAATCCATTGCTCACATATACGTTCTCTAAGATAACAGGTGGGTTAAACATTGCCTCCTCCCGGTCTCCCAGATGACAGCACGAGTGAAGAAATAGATTTCTTAACATGAGAGGCTTCAAAGATGACGTTGGCTTGCTTGTAGTCACCCTGTTGTGTCAAGATTTTTTGATAAATCTTTTAGCAAGAGCTCCACAGAGAATCGTAGAATCCCTACAGTGTGGAAGCAGGCCATTTAGCCCAACAGGTCCACACCGACCCACCCAGACCTACACCCTCTCCCTGTCCCTGTAATCCTGCATTTCCCATGGCTATTCCACATAGCCTGCGCATCCCTGGCCTCTTATTGCTATAAGAAATTGGAAATTGCTAATATGTGCAAGTTAGATGGATTGACCATACTAAGTTGCCCATCGTGTTTAGGTTAAATCAGTTAGCCATGGGGAATGTAGAGTTACAGGGAGAGGATCGGGGGTCTGAGTGGGGTGCACTTCAGAGGGTCAAGGCGGGCTTGATGGGCCAAATAACCTGCTTCCACACTGTAGGGATTCCATATGGATGTGGTTTAAAAACAGCTCTAAGGAACGGCTCGAGTGCTCAAAGACCAATACCAGCCGTGAAAGATTATGTTTAAAATCATCAGGTCTCTGCTCACCTGCTCCCTGCCTGGAGTGAGACTCACATCCAGCATTAAGCCCACTTCACCCCGAAATACACTCCTGCCCAATCAATGCACAGGCTGATCTTCAGGCAAGTTTTGGAATATCACCTTTATTTTTACATGTAGGTACTTAGGGATCGCAAATTCCTGAGAAGTGATTGTAACCTTCAAAGGTGTTCAGCGTATTTCTAATGATGTAAATACAAGTTAAAACAATAGAATAACCAAAGAAGACAGTGCCAAAAAACAAATAAAAAAAAAAGGAAGCCTACTTTTTTTGTGCCCCTTGTACTGGCTGGACTTTGCTTTCTTCTTTTTCATCACATTGGTTTGATTCTCCCTTGAGGCTGAAAAAGGAACAGGAAAGCAATTTAAGAGACACAAGCCGGGAAAGAGCAATGTTCAGCTCACAAGCCAGAACGTGGACATCTCCACTGCCAAACTACAGATCATAAACAGGCAGAAAACAGGATTCTGACAATCTTGGAGAATTACAAAGCAGCAACACACTTTAGGAAGGTCAAGGGGACGAGAACAATCCACAGAAATTCAGGCATGTGGACAGAGCAGCTGTTTCTCATTTCACCAAAATCATCAGTAACTTGAGTATGTTACCTTTAACAGAAAAAAAATCCTAAAGGCTCTTCACAGAGGAGTAATTAGACAAAATGGGCACCGAGCAAACTTTGAAGCTGTTTGAAAGAGTGGAGAAAAGCTCAGATGAAAAAGTGGGATTTTCAAGGGTTCTTAAATAAGGAACAGAAAAAGTGAAGAGATGCTTAGGGAGGATCACGGAGCCCAGGTGAGAACTCGAGAAATTGCAGTTGCAAACAAAAATGGAAACAGAATGCCCTAACTATTGGACTGGAGGTCTTGGGCTAATGATGCGAGACCAGAGATGAGATCATACCGTGGCAAAATGGAATTTAAACTGAATTAATGAAATAAGTCAATGAAGCAGTAATCTCCGTAATAATGGCCAAATTACAAAATTGTAGTAAAATCACACCCTGCTCAATAACGAAGTCTGCCACCTTACTGGGCCTGGTTTATACATGACTCACAGCAATGTAGCTACTCTTACCTGCCCTTTGAAATGGCTTAGCAAGTTCCAAGGGGATGCTTATAACCAAAAATAAAAATCAACAACACTCAAAAAGAAAGTGGAAACTTCAATCACGAGCAACTTTCTTCAGGCTCAGACAGTGTCAGATGTCCATGTCTTTTGAGGTGAAATGGGCTCGTCTGTCATTAGATAGGTAATGAATGCTGGGCTCGTCATTGACATCTATACCCTATGAACAAATAAAACATGCCCCATGCTGCCAGCTGGTTTTAAAGAATAATCTGCTAACTTACCTTGCGATGCTGGTGGCTGAAGCTGGTAGCCTGTCAGTTCACACCAGCCGACAGGGTAGAGATCTGGAGATTCACAGTCTACCCACTGGTCATATTCATCCTCCCATCCATCAAAGTGGATCCTGAGGAGCCGATGGACAATGCGGGTAACAGTTGCCACACACACCAAACGCGGCTCCATCAGATCTACAGCTTCCAATTTCATTCCCACTCGGAAGCCATGGTTTGGAACTTCCTGTGTTCACAGGGAAAGCTGGAGATCAATCATTTGGAAAACCTTTTCAAAAATAATACTCTATGAACTACGTCTAACGTGGAGTCAGTTCTGTGGGTCCAGGCTGCACCTGAGAGCACACCACAGGATCCGTACATTTAGCAAGTACAAACAAGCTCCTCAGCTCGGACAGAATAGATCCTGAGTGCGACACAGCTAGAATGTGGGCACATCTCAGGAATTAGGAGCTCTGTGGGAATTTGGTGTGGAGGGCATGAGGTCCCGTTTGAGATTTATAACTGGTCACTACAGAATATAAGGCTTACAGGAGGACCAAGGAATAAGGACCCGAGAGTAATTGATATTATTTGATTTTAAGCAACTTCCAAAATGTTTAAATTAAAAAGGAAGTCATGGCAGGAGAGCTCAAAAGGTGTGGTGCGCTCTTCCTGCTTGATGTGGGAAGCCAGGAACACTTGCAGTGTCTGAGACCAGCATGTATGCAGGAAGAAAATGTCTCCAGCTGCAGCTCCTGGAAGGCCAGGTTTCAGAGCTGCAGCAGCAGCTGGGGACACTATATGACACTATACAGAGCTCAGAGTATCGTGGACAGTATGCACAGTGAAGTGGTCACACCACAGTCTAAGATT
The DNA here is from genome assembly GCA_024137785.1 of Ginglymostoma cirratum. NCBI lineage: Eukaryota > Metazoa > Chordata > Chondrichthyes > Orectolobiformes > Ginglymostomatidae > Ginglymostoma > Ginglymostoma cirratum. The sequence goes on along the minus strand of JAHRHZ010000082.1, from coordinate 21,167,517 downwards.
CCCCAAACAGGAAGGAAATGTGCAATGACCAGGCAGTGTAGGGATTTGCTGTGGCTATTCCCCTTGTAAAACTGATAGTCTGCATTGGATACTGTTGAGGGGAATGGCCTCACAGGGGGAAAACAGAGGAACCAAATGCATTGCACCATGGTTGGCCCTGTTGCACAGGAGAGCAATAAAAAAAGTGTGGGAATGCATTAGTTAGATGGTATTCAATTTTAAAGGGAGTAGACAGCAGCTCTGCGGCCACAAATATCACTCCAGGGGTATGGTGCCTCCCTGGTGCTACAGTCAAGGATGTCCAAGTGGCTACAGGACATTCTGGTGGGATAAGATGAATAGCTGATGGCCACAGTACACATTAGTAAAAGTGACATTGGGAAAAGAGAAAAAAGGATACAATTTTAAAAGCAAAATATGGGGCATCAAAAAACAAGCTGAAACGTCAGATCTCAGAAGATAGGGATCTCAGGATTGCTACCAGTGCCACGTATCAATCCAAGTAAAAACAGCAGGATATATTAGACAGAATCCCTACAGTGTGGAAGCAGGCCATTTCGGCCCATTGAATCCACATCAACTCTCTGAAGGGCATCCCACCCAGATCCACCCCTTAATCGTATCCCTGTAATTCTGCATTTCCCACAGCCAATCCACCTAACCTACAAATCTTTGGACTGTGGGAGGAAACTTCAGTGTTGATTACCAAAGGCCAGCAGATACATTGGAACGCCACCAACTACAAGTTCCCCTCCAAGTTATTTACCATACTGACTTGGGAATATATCATAGTTCCTTCACTGGTGCTGGGTTAAAATCTTGGAATTCTCTCCCTGAGATTCCTAGGACCAATGCTGGGGGAGGTGGGACCACTACAAACTGGATGGGTTATATGGCAGGACTAGAATTTTTTTTGATGGTTGCTGTTGTACACATTTAAATTCCTCTCCATCCAAGACCTTGACACTATTGCAGTCCCAATCTATGTTTGGAAGACACTAAAATTGAGGTGTAGTGGATAGTGAAGAAAGTTACCCCAGAGTACAACAGGACCCTAAATCAGATGGACTGAGGAGAGGCAGATGGACATTAATTTAGATAAATGTGAGGTGTTGCATTTTGGAAAGGCAAATCAGGGCAAGACTTATGCACTTCACAGAAAGGTCCTGGGGAGAGTTGCTGAACAAAGACTTTGGAGTGCTGGTTCATTGTTCCTTGAAAGTAGTGTCGTAGGTAAACAGGATAGAGAAGACAACATTTGGTACGCTTGCCTTTATTGGTCAGTGTATTGAGTATAGGAGTTGGGAGGTCATGTTGCTGCTGTACAGGACTCTGGTTAGGCCACTTTTGGAATACTGCATTCAATTCTTGTCTCCCTGCTACAGGAAGGATGATTTGAACCTTGAAATGGTCCAGAAAAGATTTACATGGACTTTGCCAGGGTTGGATGGTTTGAGCTACAGGGAGAGGCTGAATAGGCTGGGCTACTTCCTGGAGTGTGGGAAGCTGAGGGGTGACCTTATAAAATCATGAGGGGCATGGATAGGGTGAATAGCCACGGTCTTTTCCTCAAGGTAGAGCAGTCCAAAATTAGACAGCATAGGTTTAAGGTGAGAAGGGAAAAAGATTTAAAAGGGACGTAAGACGCAACTTTTTCACGCAGAGGGTGGTCCATGTATGAGCTGCCAGAGGAAGTGGGGGAGCCTGGTACAACTACAACATTTAAAAGGCATCTGGATGGGTATTTGAATAGGAAGGGTTTAGAAGGATATGGGCCAAATGCTGGCAAGTGGGGCTAGATTTATATAGGATGTCTGGTCGGCATGGGCGAGTTGGACCAAAGGGTCTGTTTCCATACTCTAGAGCTCTAGGATTAGGACTGATGTCCTCAGGAAAGTATTTGCTCCTGTGGTTGGGGAGAGATTAAATTAAAATGGCAGGAGGATGAGAACCTACGCAAGGAGTCAGAGGATGGAGAATCAAGGAGAAGAACAAAAGGACGGAAGGAGAAATGAAGGACAGGGATCAAACTGAGCCATTGTAAAAAACAATGGGAATGGGATAAGTAATGTCATAAAGATAAGCCTTAATGCTATTTAATTGGCTGTAAATGGAGAGAGAACATGGAATGAGACCTGGGTGTCCTCATGCACCAGTTGCCGAAACTAAGTGTGCAGGCGCTGCAGGCAGCCTTAACATGAGGGGGTTCAACTACAGGAACAAGGATATCTGACTACAATTATCCAGGGCATTGGTGAGGCCACACCTGGGATAGTATGTGAAGTTTTAGTCTCCTTATCTGAAGGATTACATTTTGTTATAGAGTGGGTGCAGTGAAATTTACAAATTGATTCCTGGGATGGTAGGATTGAGTATGAGGAGAAATAAAGTCAGTTAGGATTGTATTTAGAAGAATAAATTTGGGATGGGGGAAATCTCATACAAATGTATAAAATGAGAATAGGACTAGACAGGTTAGATGCAGGCAAGATGGTCCCAATGACAAGAGTGTCCAGGATCAGCAGTCATAGTTTAAGCATAAAGGGGTAAAGTTTTTAGGACAGAAATTTCTTCAGACTGTGGAATCCACGATCTCGAAAAGCATTCTAGGCCAAAACATTCTATGATTTCAGGAAGCAGTTGGTTGTCGCACTTGGGGTGGAGGTTTGGAGGGAGGGGCTTAAGGGATCTAGGGGGCAAAAAAAAAAAAAAAGAGAGAGAGAGCAGACTATTTAGTTAGACGTTCAACCATGACCATAATAAATGTGGGCTAGAAGTACCAAATGGTCTACTCTGCTCCTATTCTCTGTGTTTGTGTGTTACTCAATCATGGGTATTATAGCAGGAGCTCTTAACATCTGGACACAAGCCCTTTCTCCAGGAATGATTAAAACTGCTAACAGGAACAGCTAACCTTGTTGATCAGACTTTTGTTCCCCCTTGCAGGGAGGAGGCCTGTTGCTGTTTGAAATTAACAAACTCTATACATCCAAGATCAAATGCTGATTCCACCTAATTCACATGACTCCGTGCTGCAGAGAGAGTCTAATTGAATAAACCCAATGTTCTGATTACTACCCAAGCAGCCACACTAGCTTGTGCACAATCACCCACAGATGCAGAAAGAACTTGATTCTCTCATCAGGGCAACTGTCTAAAAATTCAGTAGCTCTCAACTTTACTGTCAAGGTCATGTCATAGAAGTGGCCAGAATCAAAAAAACATGCTTGAGCTCAAAATAGACAATTGTCAGTAAAAGTTCCAAACTTCTATGTAGAGACGAGTTCCCCAGTGCCAATTTCCAAATGCAGACAGAATGTGAAAGAATAGAGGGAGTGGAAGAAGTCGTCTCCAACAGCTTGTCCTCTCACCTTGTTGAACAGTTTGACAGGTGCTGCAACGGATCCCGTCTCCCTAAGGTAGTCGAACCATTTGAAAGGAAGTTTGGAGTAACCTGTAAAATAGCCAGCATCACCTCAGCTTTAGTAAATTACTGCACGCTAAAGTGCCCATCTCGTCTTGGGACATCAAGAATGTTCAACTGGTGGGACAGTACAACACATGACACCAGTTCACATACCTGCTTCAAATACAAAACCAGAGATGGTGCATAGACGTGCTTGCAACCACTGTGCTCTTTCTGCTCCCCCCTCCCTTCTGTCAGTAACTCAATCTGACACACAATGAATGCCTCGCTAATGGCAGTCATGTTGGCATCACCACTGAATCCGATTCCACTATCTACCCATTATGTTTACTTAAGAGTTTCTAATACACACGAACAGATGGTGACCCTGGAACCAGAACACCACTGGCTTTTTCCTCTCTCCAGACCTGAGAATGTTAAGACTACCTGCGGCAGACTGACTACTTCTTCCTCCACAAGACAAAGATAACTCAACTCCGAGCAGGAATCCATTCTCAACCTTCCCAATTTGAAGGTTTGTTGCACAAAATTTATGTCAGAAGTCCTTAATTTTCAAGGGATGGTCCCAATTTAGAACTATGATCAGATTTTGTTTTTAAAAAATTATACTATTTTAGAGACGCATACTGTTAAAGGTCATTTCCTGCTATCTTTTATATCCACAGCAGATGGTGCCTTGAATTAACATCTCATACCAAAGACAGCCCCTTCAAAAGCACTTATGTGTTAGGCGAGATTTTACAATAGAAAGATGTATGTCCTCAGCAACGAAGGAACTAAGGATGAGCTGATCAGGGAGCGCAGACACTGTGTAGTTGAGGGTACGCCAAGTGTGGATCTGTTATCATCACTGCTAAACTGCCATGGAGGTGCTCTACTTTACTGTAGTTTAGATTGTTAACCTGCAGCTACATAAATTCTCCTTTTCCATTCCACTCATCACCAGAGGACAGACAGCAAGGTTAAAGCTATTGTTCCAAATGTAAAAAAAGTATCAGATACAAGTTCTCTCTCATAAGGATCAGCTCTGAACTCAATTTCCTGCAGCATTTTGCACCAATACGCAAATCATCCTGATCTTAGCAACCCGAGTCACCTATAAAACAAAGGAATCTTTGCTTCTGACTGACCTGGGAGATACCCTGGCGAACCACATTAAAATCAATTAAGTCAGCAGCAGTAAGCTTACAGCAAAAGAGAACTTGAACTTAAAAGGAATAAACAGCAGACAATGGGTTTCAAACCCTATCACATCAAATTAATTCAGACTGTCAATGAAACAATGACATTGTATTGAGCTTTAACAGAGTCAGATCCACAGCAATTAAACTATCACATGTTACCCACCAAGAAAGCCATTACCTCTGGGCGGAGTAAGTTCAATCTTGTTGATTTCACAGAACCCCACAGGAAAAATTGACGGAGAAACGGAGTGATAACAAAACCAGTCTGAGCCATCTGCTGCCTCTGAGCCATCGATGCCAATCATCAGGTAGCCCTCAGCTAATACCTATAAAAGAAATGGGAAATTTCACAAGTCGGAAGAAAAGCACATGATCAATATCACAGAAATTCACATGGATCCTCTTGCAGAGTGCAGAAGGATGCCAGGTAGTGACAATTTTTCTTTCTTATACAACTTGGCGTCAAAAACATTTTTGCAGTAATGGTTCACAAAGCAAATAGTGAGGAAGGGTATCACAAAATTACAGAAAGTTTCACCACAACACCATCTCAGTGAAGTGAATCTCTCCAGTGACCGATCAGTTTAAAGCCTTGGTGGCTCTTTCAAACGGCAAGACACAAAGGCAGGCTTGCACAGCATGCTGCCATTCCAACTAACAGGTATGACAGACAGTAATAGCTTACAGCAGGATTACACCTATGGCTCTTTAGAAAAAAGAATACAGTATTTCTTTACAGAGGGTGAAGAATAATATGAGAAGTACACTGACATCTATGTGGCAGGTCCTAAAACTCACGTCCACTCACGACTGCCCAGCTAATTGTTCCAGATTTTACTGCGGAATTACACTAACGGAACATCAATTCTATAGTTCACTCCACTCGAAGAAATTTGGTTTTGACTGCATATCTTTCCTCTTCAAGACTTAAGCCAGTGCTGCATTTAGTCACAATGCAAACATATTAGGAAAGATTAATTCATTTGTTTCCTTAAGGATTGGAATATTTCTCCACAGCATTCCTTTAAGCAGACAAAACAATGAGCAATCTTTCATCACTCGGGTAAAGCTAAGGGTGAATGGAAAGTTGGAGGAGCCAGCAACAAATTTATGAGCAAAGCAGCAGGTCACCATTCTACATTGTGAACTCAGAAACCCCTGGATTTATATTTCAGAATGTGTAATCTGCAACAATGATCACTTGTCTTTAATCCCTTGTATAAAGCTCATCAGCAGCTGGAGGATTCAGGGTTGCTGGTCACACCCAATCTTTGGGAACATAGTTAATTGAATTAACTCAGGAATAGCTTAAACAAACGTAGTGACTTTAAAATCTCAAAAATATTCTAAGACATTAAACAGAACAAAATTGCAAGTTATCAAGCATGGGGCTGGATGAACACAGCAGGTCAAGCAGCATCATAGGAGCAGGAAAACTTGACG
>JAHRHZ010000082.1:21146792-21161063 GCA_024137785.1 Ginglymostoma cirratum | reverse complement strand
CGTCAAGTTTTCCTGCTCCTATGATGCTGCTTGACCTGCTGTGTTCATCCAGCCCCATGCTTGATATCTCGGATTCTCCAGCATCTGCAGTACCTTTTATCTCTGATAAAATTGCAAGTTATATTTTGAGTTTGCATATATGCAAATTCAAGTAGTTATTTACTAAGGGTCATCAGGATTATTTGCTTACACCTGATATTCCTGTGTTCACTGCAGCAGGTAGAACAGGTTCTGCCTGTGTGACAACTATACTCCACCTTCCCTCTCAAATGGATGAGGCAAAGGATGAGCATTGCAGGTTCGAGAATCAATTTAAGATTGATCAGTTGACACTGAGCCTGTGGGCAAGATAGAACCTGTAGTCTCCGAACAATCCTCTAGCTCAACACTGGGGAGTGACACTATGGTTTAAAGCATCAAGACAAATTCCAATTCAAAATAGCTAATAGGATTAGGTTCAAGCATACCAGTATATGCATGGAATCCCCAAATGGGAAGCATCAGAAACTTCAACTCACTTGAACAGAGCTGATAGATGATCCTAAACCCATCTCAGTCAAGGTTCCTCCTGTAAAAGGAAGGAAACTTCCCTCCTATCAGGGCACCCATCTGTCAAGGTCCAAGAGCGGCACAACAACCAACCATCATTTATAAAACCCCTAGTGAAGAGGCTGCTGGAGTAGACTAATGTGGCAGGGGTTGTGTGTGCACACGTGTGCTAGTGCACTTACTTTGCGCACAGTGGCCACACAGATCGCAGACAAATTCAGTGGGTCAATTGCTTCCAGCTTCATCCCTTCCTGGAACCACTCTCCACTCTGGTCCACATCCTTCACCTGGAAATCAAGGAGATTCAGTACAAACACGAAGAAAGGCAATGCTTCAACAAAAAAAAAAAAACACAATCATTCTCGGGATATAGGCAAAGGTCAGCATACATTATCAACACTTTATTACCTAGGAGGTGGTAGTGAACTGCCATGTTCAACCCAAAAATGATTTAACCAAGTAGCACATTAGGCCCCTTCAAAGCAAATTAATAGTTAGCACAACAATGTGAAATTGGAGCAGAGAGAGGCCATTCAGCCTTTTAGTGCTAAGGCATTCAATGATGTCATGCCTCTTGTCTGCTTCAACACATTTCCTACACTAACCCCCTGCCATTTCTCATATGCAGCAAAATATCAACCTTTGTCTAGAATATATTCAACATCTGAGCCTCCACAACCCTCTGGAATAGAGAATCTCAAAGATTCACCACCCTCAGAAGAATTCATCTGTCAGTAACGGTCTACCCTTTTGCTACTCCTTGCAAGTTATTAGTAAAGCTAATAAAAAGTTATTGTTTACTGTGATGGGATTTGAATACAAAAAGCAGGTGGTTATGTTTCAGTTACATCACAGTGAGATAATATCTGGACTACTGTGCACCGTATTGGTCACCTTATTTCAGGATGGACGCCGTTCAGAGAGTTTATCAGACTAATATGCGGAATAGTTGGATTGTCTGATGAGGAAAAGTTCAGCAGGTTAACCTTAAATCTGCTGGAGTTTGGAACATCAAGAGGAAACTTGGTTGAAGCAGAAAAGATCTTGAGGGATACTGACAGGTGGAAAGGATATTTCCTCTTATGCAAGAACTTAGAGCCAACCCCTTAAGACATAGATGAGATTCATTTTCCCAGGAGAGTCGAGTTTCTCAGGGACTCAACTTCCAAGCCTGTTGAGGAAGAAATTCTTTGAATATTTTCAAGGCAGAGATATACGGATTCTTGATGAGCAAGGGGATGAAACTGATCAGGGGTAGGCAGGGATGTGAACTAATCAGTTCACCCATTACTTTATTGATTGGTAGAGTGGGTTTGAGGGGTCAACAGTCCTTACTCCTAATTCTTACATTTGATGTTTGTACGCAACAAAAATAGTGACCACAATTATTTATTAGAAAACAGCTTTGGAACGATTTGTGTAAAACTAAAAACTTCACTAGATGGAATTAGAAAGTTTTAGAAAAGCTGTCACTTGTATTAAAAGAACAGGTCTGGAGGCAAAATTGATAACAGTTGGCGTCCTCCAGAGTTTTGACATATTCAAGCCCAAATGATCAAGACACTTCACAAACATAGACACAGGGAAAGAGTAGTTATAATGCTGATCCAAAACTTAATTCCTAAGTAAGAACTTTGGCCTGGAAGAACATTGGTAATTTAGAAGCTGTTCTCTTCAAATGACAGATTATAAAATTAGGGGCGGATTTCAAGGAAAAAACATGTTCAATCCTTGGATAATGGAGTCCTTCAGACGTAAAGCTGCCTTCTCAACTCAGAAAAACAAAATGCCAGTAACATTCCTTGACAGTAAACCAGTCACAAGATCAGGCTTGTTACAAGATTTTATATTCCTATTTCTTGGTCTATTTTTGCAGCTGGACCGCTTTCTGTAGCTTTTCACAGAACATGAAGTTTGATGAAGGAACAAGAAATTTTGCATTTAAAGATTAACTTACCAAATTATTGTTGTGACAAAGAGAGTGAACTTGACCACAAATATTTCGCATCCCTCTGCTAGCAAAGAGTGTTTATTTGATTTGGCCAGTTCAACCTCATCAAGTTTGTAACGCTGCATGATTAAACAGCATTCATTACAGTAAGCTGCAACATGAGCCAAAAAAATTACATCCAAGTGACTAAGCAGGAGTTGTGTTTGGATTAAAAAGGCACATGCAGCTTTTGAACATACAAATTAGGAGGCCATTCAGCCCCTCAAGACTGCTGTGCCATTCAATAAGAACATGGCCGATCGGATTTTATCCCAACCTGCAGATTCCCACTTGCCCCGATATGCACAAAGTCCCTTGTTAGTCAACTACCTATTTCTGCCTGAAAAATATTCTATTACATTGCCACTAGAGTTGAGTTGGGGGGTGGGGGGGCTTCTACAGACCTAAACATCAAAAAAACCTCCTCAAATGGAAAACCCCTTCATTTTTGAAGTGTACCTAAACCAATTCGAACATCTAATTAGGCAAACAAGAAAACTCAATGCAATCATGAATGTTTTCAGATCATAAATAATCGGTAACACCCCATGTTAACCATTAAGGACACAATTCCTTACTTCAGCTTACCTTTGCAAACAGCTGTGGTGCAGCATCACATTGTCCTTCCTGCTTCTTTGAACCATCTAAATATAAAGGAAAGTTTGTAAGTTTAAGATAATTTTAAAAAGGGCACACAGCCAAGCAATGCAGGAACTAATCAATGATAGAAACTAAACCTAGATGTGAATAAAAGCCAACCAAAGCACAGCCTGGAAGTTCAGCATTAGTATTCAGATGAAATTTCATAGGCACGAAAACGTGAATAGTCAGAACAATAACAGTCACTTCTGATTTCAGCTATGTTCTCATTTTTAATCCTGCCCAAAATATCATATTTGTCCCCAAGCTTCCACATTATTCTCAATTTCCAAGGCGGTGGTTATTGATTTGTCTTTTGTCTCTTTCATATTTAATACATTATATAGTACCCAGTACAGTCATAGTAATGGAGCACAATTAAAGGCTACTCAGCCAATTGTGCCACACTGGTCAAGTATCTATCCTAATACCATTTTCCAACACTTGGTCTGCAGCTTTTTATGCTACAGCATTTCAAATATTCACCTAAATACTTCTGTCTTGAGGATTCCCACATCTGTCACTCTTAAGCAGTGAGTTACAGATACTCACCAGCCACTTGGTGAAAAAGTATTTCCTGAAAAACCCTCTAACCCTCCTGCTCCTTACTTTAAAACTGTGCTCTCTGATTAATCACCCCTCTAAGGGTCAAAGTTACTCCACACAACATGTAAATTGGACAATGTACACTTTTTAAAAGGTGTTATATGAACTGTGTTTAGGCAAGTTTTCAGAGCACTGGTCCTTGATCAAATGAAGTGGAAGGAAGCGCACAGCGCAGAATCTATAGGCGGAGAGATCATTGCGAGATAATTCTAGGCAATTAAGGGTGTTAAAAGATAGTACGAATGGTGTGAGTGGAGTGTCAATAGGATGAACAACAAGTCTTTGCAGATGATCAAGTGTCAAGCAGTATGACTAAAGTGTCAACAGCTGAATAGCAAGTGAAGGGATGACCCATAATTTGATTAATTAAGGCAAAGAGATAATTACAAAAAATTAAATTAAGTTAAAAATAAGGTGGTGCTAAATACAAACCAAATGGCTGGAATAACATAATAGGTATAAGTTATATGATGACGGTGTAACTAAAGTAACAAGTAATCCAAAAACGTACAAACCAGTAAAAGGTAGAGAGAACATAAGTTATCAAGGTGCTGGTATCCAAACAAAAACAGGAGGGAAGATTCTGCAAACATTATTTTTTCATAGAATCCTTACAGTGTGGAAACAGGCCGTTCAGCCCAACAAGTCCACACCACCTCTCTGAAGAGCATCCCACCCAGACCCATTCCCTTGTATCTCCCACATCTAACCAAAACATTGCTGAACACTATGACAAATCTAGCATGGCCAATCCACCTACCCTGCACATCTTTGGACTGTGGGACGAAACCAGAGCACCCGGAGGAAACCCATGCAGACACGGGGAGAACATGCAAACTCCACACAGACAGTCACTCGAGGATGGAATCGAACCTGGGTACCTGGCGCTGGGAGGCAGCAGTGCTAACCACTGAGCCACCGTGCCACCCAAATTCAAATTCCACCATCTGCCATGGTGGGATTTGAACCTGGGTCCCGCGAACATTTCCTGGATTTCTGGATTAATAGTCCAGCGATAATACCATCAGACCATTTCCTCCCCACACCCATACACTGAACAGTATGGTGGGGTTACATGTAGTGCAACATGAAACTTGGCTATCAGTTCTGTAGCCATGAAGGTGACCTCAACTGTGACCTTGGGCTCACGTCACACTGCATGAGCCTTTCACTGGTTTGTACATTTTTAGATTACTTGTTACTTTAGTTAGACCATTGTCATATGACTCTTATACCTATCATGTTATTCCAGCCATTTGGTTTGTATTTAACACCACCTTATTTTTAACTTATTTTAATATTTTGTAATTATCTCTCTGCCTTAATCAACCAGATCATAGATTATCCCTTCACTTGCTATTCAGCCTGTTGACACTCCGCTCACACCGTTTGTACTATCTTTTGGCACTCTTAATTATCTGGAATTAATCTTGCAAAGATCTCTCCACCTATAAATTCCGTGCCTGTACACTTCCTTCCACTTCACCTGACAGAGGACCAGCGCCCTGAAAGCTTGCGATTTCAAATAAACCTGTTGGACTATAACCTGGTGTCATGTGATTTCTGACTTTGTCCACCCAAGTCCAACACCAGCACCGCCATATCATCGATAAATTTTGACACACATTTGGGGAAGTCAGTCTTGAACCCAGACCCTTTGCCCCAGAGTTAGGGATATTACCACTGTGGCACAACAGCACCGAAATAGATTAATAAATTTAAGGTCCATCACTTGGGACAATTTTTTTTTGCACCATATTGTGGTTATCCACATATTGACACCACAATCCTCTCCATGCAATATTTCTTTTAGTTCATTTGTTGGAAATTAGCATTACTGACACGGCCAGAATTACATATCCCTAACTGCCTTTACTGGAATGGCTTACTGGGACTGAGGGCAATTAAGAATCACATTGTTGTGGGCATGCAGTATTATACAGACTAAACAATGCAAGGACAACTAATTTAAAATGGAGTGGGTTTAAATGACTTTTCCTTCTGCTTCTGTCATGCCTATAGATACACTTTACAAACAAAACCAAGTGGGCACAGAACTAGCATGGTAAACACAAAAGGGGATCTTAGTGAACCCCAATTGTCAGGGCATCTGGTCAGAATACAACACAAGAAAAATTCTCAACTCAACACTTGCCTGTTCTTTTGAATCGGTGTCCAATACTTCGAGACCAACCAATGGGGTGAATGAGTGGACTCAGCATGTGACACCAGAAATCATCTGTTCCATCTTCACACTCTTCGTAGATAAGCCGTAAACGTCCTCCCACTATGCTTTCAACCACTGCTATTCGTGTTCGGCAGAGGTGAGTTTTATCAACAACTTCTACGCGCATGGCAGTTTTGAATGGGTACTGCATGCTTTCAACAACCTGCAAGACAGCTCGATGTGACTGAAGTGAAGTGGCTGGCATTATCTACACTTCTGGGCCTTCAGCAAAATGTAACAATATTATCTGTTTGAGTAGCAAGCCAGGGTGTGGCCAGTTTCAAATTAAAGGACAGTTTGGAGAGCTCAATGACTTTGTAGTAAATAACTTGGCCACAGGTTCCACGTTCACACAGCAGATTGCTTTCTCAATGGAAATGAGTGCCAAATCAGAACAAAGATTTAGTAGATCCGCCTGTGTTAATCAACAAGCTTGGTCCACACTCTCGTGTTGGGAGAGATATCAAAAGAAACAACCGGTGCTTCTGGGATCAGACTCAAGCACAACTCAACATTTGTGAAGAAACAAAGGATAAATCACATTAGCAGGAGCATAAAATTAAATAAAATTAAAACAAAATAAATAATGAGAGATAATATCTATTTCCAACACTGAAAATGTATATACCAGTGAAAATGAAGGACTGTACGAAAAGGGACAATCAGCCATAGATGACGAAGGAAATAAAGGAGGGTATGAATGCATTACTTTTCAAATTGAAAGTGACAAAGACTATTGGGAAACTAGGTGACTGGGAAATCTTTAAAGGTCAACAGAAAGCCACAAGAAAAGCTATAAATATAGATAAGATGGTTTACGAGAGTAAACTAGCTCTGAATATAAAAACAAATAACAAACATTTCTACAAATATGTAAAATGAGAAAGAGTGGCTAAGGGAAACTTCGGTCCATTAGAGGATAGAAAGGGGGAATTTAATAATGGGAAATGAGGAAATGGATGAGGCACTGAACAGGTAGTGCGTGTTGGTCTTCACAGTGGAAAATACAAATGACGTGCCAATAATTGATGACAAGGAGGCTATGGCAGGTGAGGACCTAGAAACGATCGCTATTAAAGAGGTAATGTTAGGCAAGCTAATGGAGCTAAAGGTAGACAAGTTTCTTGACCCTGATGGAATGCATCCCAGGGTTCTAAAAGAGATGGTGGGGAAAAATTAGCAAATGCGCTTGAGGAAATTTACCAAAGTTTGCTGGACTCTGGGGTAGTTCTGGCAAATTGGAAAATAGCAAATGTGACGCCACTGTTTAAAAAAAGGAGGCAGACAAAAGGCAGGGTACTATAGGCCTGTTAGCTTAACTTCTGCAGTGGGACAAGTGCTTGAATCTACCACCAAGGAAGAAACAGAGACACATCTGGATAGAAATTGTCCCTTCAGGCAGACACCGTATGGGTTCGCGAAGGGTAGGTTGCTTTTGACTAAATTACTGGAATTCTTTGAGAAGTTCATGAGCACAGTGGACAATGGGGACTCAGTAGATGTGGGGTATCTGGATTTCCAGAAGGCATTTGTTTGGGTGCCACACAAAAGGTTGCTGCGTAAAATAAAGATGCACAGCATTACAGGTAATGTACAGCATGGGTAGAGGATTGGTTAACTTAAACAAAGCAAATGGTGGAGATAACTGGTTGGTGATCAATGACTAGTGGTGTGCCTCAGGGACCAGTGTTGAAACTGCAGTTGTTTACAATTTACATAGATGATTTAGAGTTGGGGACGAAGTGAAATGTGTCAAAGTTCACAGGTGACGCTAAGATATGTGGTAGACCAAAGTATGCAGAGGACACAAAGTCTGCAGTGCGATATAAATAGGTTAAGTGAGTGGGCAAGGATCTGGAAAATGGAGTACAATGTTGGTAAATGTGAGGCCATCCATTTCGATAGGAATAACAGCAAAATGGGCTGACAAATTACAGCATGCTGCTATGCAGGGGGACCTGGGTCTCCTTGTGCATGAATCACAAAGTTAGCTTGCAGGTGCAATAGACAATTAAGAAGGCAAACAGCATATTGTCCTTCAGAGCTAGAGGGATGGAGTTTAATAACAGGGAGGTTACGCTGCAGCTGTATAGGGACCTGGTGAGACCACATCTGGAATACTGTGGACAGTCTGGGTCTCTTTACTTGACAAAGGATGTACTGGCTCTGGAGGGGGTGCAGAGGAGGTTCACTGGGTTGGTTCTGGAATTGAGAGGGTTGGCTCATGCGGAGAGATTGAGTAGACAGGGACTATTCTCATGGGAATTTAGAAGAATGAGGGGGATGTTCCAGAAACACACAAAATTATGAAGGGAATAGACAAGATAGAAGCAGGGAAGTTGTTTCTGCTGGCAGGTGAAACTAGAACTAGGGGGTGTAATCTCAAAATAAGGGGTAACAGATTTAGGAATGAGTCAAGGAAGAACGTCTTCACCCAAAGGCTTGTGAATCTGTGGAATTCCCTGCCCAGTGAAGCAGTTAATGCTACCTTATTGAATATCTTTAAGGTAAAAAGGTAGATAATTCCTTTACTGTTCAAAAATCTAAGGGTTATGGTGAGCAGGCAGGTAAGTGGAGCGCAGTCTACAAAGAGATCAGCCATGACGTTACTGAATAGCAGAGCAGGCTCAACAGGCCAGATGGTCTACTCTTGCTCCTACTGTTTATGTTCTTATGTAACATTTACAGCATGGACTGTTCCAAGAGTTGCCAGGCAGCAACAATTAATTCAAGCCAGGAATAAGGGAGGGGCTTGTTGCAAAGTTTGAGAGTGGTCACTCAGGACAGCTCTGTAGTCACTGAAGCAGAGTTCAAAGGTTGCAGGGCATCAATGGGAAAGTCTGATGTAGGCTCAATGTTAGGCAGTGCTGCTTTTAGCTACACTGCTGGAAAGGCAACTGACTAACATTGAAGACTCAGTGAGCAGTCAAAAATAGTTGAATGCCTCTCTGCTGTTTGAACTCAAGGAGAAGTTCTAGGAGTTTGTAGGCATCAAATATCAGAGTCCTGAGGCAATTCCTGACAACTGTGTGGGCTTAGAAGCCATGTGTTTCCAAGTAAAGTTGAGAATGCAGTATTTTCAAACCCCATCAAGCTGCATTTGCTTGATGCAATCAGCAAGGTTAGACCCCAGAAGAACCCAGCAGTATGAAGCTAACTTGTGGCTTTATTTTCTTCATAGGTTCCATGGATCTCACACATAAACGGGAAAGCTAGATTAAAAACTTACAACCCTTTGCCTTATTGTAACAAATTTTGGCAGTATGATTCAGGAAAAAAATAGGAATTGAAAAGGAATAAGAGAGCTGACCACCTTACCTTGGAGCAAAAATCAGGTGGAAGGGTCTTGGCACCAGTTAGTCTTTTCACAAGAAAAGCTTTCCAGTTTGTATATTTGTGTTGGATAGCTGCAAAAGGGAATAGCAGGAAAATTACGCTGGATTGAAACTATATCAGGCAGTAACAAGACATCGACCCACATATGAAGCAGAAGATATGATCATATTCTGACTGTATTTATCACCTAGAATGTTTAAGGTACTTCGATAGAATAGATGTGTACAAGGTTATTGACTTGCTCGCCGAACTGGCTTGCTCTCGTTCAGACTTTTCGTCACCATGCTCGGTAACATCATCAGTGCAGCCTCCGATGAGGTGGCGTTATTCTGCTCTGCTTGGAATTTATACTGTCCGGTCTGTCATGGTAAGTACTGTCATTTCTGGTTTTGATCTGTATGATTTGATTTGTATATTGGGTCCAATTCTATACGATTGTTGATTGAAGTATGGGTGGAGAACCATGCCTCTAGGAATTCCCGTGCGTGTCTATATTTGGCTTGGGCTACTATGGTTACTTTGTCCCAGTTAAACTGATGGCCTTCATTGTCTGAATTTACAGATATTAAGGAGAGTTTGTCGCGCCGTTTTGCTGCTAGTCGATGTACATGTATTCTGATGGCTAGTTTCCTTCCTGTCTGTCTGGCACAGAATCGGACCCCATATATAAACCCATACAGATCAAAACCGGAAATGATGTTACTCACCATACAAGGGCCAAACAGTATAAATGCCAAGTGGAGTAGAATAACACCACTTCATCAGAGGCTCCACTGACGATGTTGCCTAGCATGGTGACGAAACATCTGAACGAGAACAAGCCAGCTCGGGGAGCAAGTCTACAACCTCACCCACAACCACAGCTACAACTACAGGTCTTTGTCAAAACTTGGAATAGATGTGTGCCTACAGAGAGACGATGATTGTGGTGAAGACTGCAAACTGGTTGAGATGAATAAGGAATTAAAGTGGATGAGTGTCACAATCATATAGGATAATACTGAGGACTTTATCAAGAGCTATTTCAGTATCCCATACGAGTAAATGAAACTTGGCTAGAAGGATAAGAACAAAAGAGAAGTACAGCACAAGAACAGGCTCTTCGGCCCTCCAAGTCTGTGCCGATCATCATGCCCTAACAAAATGAAAAATACAAATCTTCTGCCCTTATTTTGTCCATATCCCTCTATTCCCTCCCTATGCATGTAACCATCCAGATGTCTCAAAATGTCACCAACATGCCTGCTTCCACCACCTCTACTGGCAGTGCATTCCAGGCTCCTACCACTCTGTGGAAAAACTTCCCTCACAAATCTCCCTTAAACTTCTCCCCTCACCTTAAACCTGTATCCCCTTGTAATTGGAACTTCAACACTGGGAAAAAGCCTCTGACTATCCACCCTATCTATATCTCTCATAATTTTGTAGACCTCAATCAGGTCTCCTCTCAGCCACCCTCTTTCCAGTGAAAACAATCCTAGCCTTTTCAACCTTTCCTCATAGCCAATGCCCTCAAAACCAGGCAATATCCTGGTGAGATAACACGGTGTAGAGCTGGACGAACACAGCAAGCCAAGCAGGTTGCAGGAGGAGCAGGAAAGCTGACATTTCGGGTCAAGACTCTTCAGAAATGGGGGAGGAGAAGGGGATTCTGAAATAAATTGGCGGGGGGGGAAAGAGAGGCGGACAGAAGATGGATAAAAGGAGAAGAGAGGTGAAGAGGAGACAGACAGGTCAAAGGAGGCGGGTATGGAGCCAGTAAAAGGTGAATGTAGTTGGGGAGTTAGGGAGGGGATAGGTCAGTCCAGGGAGGACGCACAGGTCAAGGAGGCGGGATGAGGTTAGTGGGTAGGAGATGGGGGTGGGGCTTGAGGTGGGAGGAATGGTTAGGGAGGCAGGGATGAGCTGGGCTGGTTTTGGGATGCGGTCAGGGGAGGGGAGATTTTGAAGCTTGTGAAGTCCACATTGATACCATTGGGCTGCAGGGTTCCCAAGCTGCTTGGCCTGCTGCGATCACCCAGCTCCACACCGTGTTGCCTCAGATTCTCCAGCATCAGCAGTTCCTACTATCTCTGTAACAACATCCTGGTGAACCTTCTTTGCACTCGCTCCAAAGCTTCCACGTCTTTCTGGTAAGGTGGCAACCAAAACTGCACACAATACTGCCTAACAAGGGTTTTATGTAGCTGCACCATAGTTTGTCAACTCTTCTACTCCATGCCCTAGCGATGAAGGCAAACATACCATATGCCTTCTTCATCACGTTGGCCACCCACGTTACCACTTTTAGGAACCGTGGACCTGTACGCCCAGATCCATCTGTGTGTTAATGTTCCTAAGGGTTCTGCTATTTGCAGTATAATTCACACCTGAATTGGATCCTCCAAAATGTATCACCTTGCTTTGGTCTGGATTAAACTCCGTCTGCAATTTCTGTGCCCAAGTTGCCAATATTGGATTTCTGAGAAAGATGGGCACGGGCTTGGGAAGTGATAATGCCTACAAGATTTTGAGGAGGAAATGGAAGTTAGAAATGGGGCACCACTTTGCAAGGGCATTGCTATGGGAATTTTTTTTTTGAAAATGGGGGTGACATCAGCGGCTCGAAAAGACAAAACACAATAAACGAATGAAGAGACAAAGGAAATTGTAAACAACAAACAATACAGGGCACCCAGAACAGAAGTTGGATGGCCAGCAGTTGAGTGGGTAGAAAATTGAGGGAACAGCATTTGGGTCTCGTGAGACATGCTGTTTAGAGAGGGCATCAGTGAAGACAACAGGCAAACTAAAGAAAAATACCAGTTCAGGGCTAGGGCAGTTTGGCAGCAAGTTAGGATGGTAAGGGCAGTATGACTGAAAGGGATCAAAGTGATGGAGACAGCTAATTAGATGGTGTCAATGACAAAGAAATCCATGAATTCCTTATTCCTCTCGTTGGAGGTGAATGTGAAGGAAACAAGGAGCATGGGTTTAAGATAATTTGCAATAGAGAATAGGAACTGGGAGTTAATTCAGGAAACCAGAATAGCCCTGGAAGCTCTAAATAACATTGGCAAACAAATACTTCAAACTGTTAAACAAAAAAGGAAAGGATACTTACTGCGAGGAGTAACTAATGGCTTGCCACTAGTTGCACACCAGCCAACTGGATGAACATCCGTACCACATATATTGCACCAGAAATCAAGACTAGAGTCATTATCAAAACCTTCATATCGAAGCAAAGCCTTGTAACCTACAAGAGAAAACAGAATCACTGAGACCAAGAAAGACATTTTTATTAGTGGTTAGGAAAAGTGCTCATTGAGCCAATGTGCACTTGCAGTGATGGCAACAAGACCTAGATTTGGAACCTCAGTTTGCACCATCCAGCTCAAACAGCAATCACAGCCACATTACTACAGGAAACACAGATCCCATTGCAGAGGGAGGCAGGCTCTCCCCTGAGCAACAGCTGTACACCTCATAGCTGTTTCAGAGCCGTTCTGACTTCGCCCTAGAGAACATTTTCCACCACCTTCAGGAAGAAAATACATATCCATGTTTTCTTTCCCTCGGTGTGGGAGAGATGGAGACAACAGGGTGCAAGGCAAGGCAGACTTGCATCATCACAGCACCTCTCATGATCATAGTCAGTCTCAGGAGCTTTATGACAAATGAAAGTATTTTCAAATGGAGTCAGAGTAGCAGTGTAGGAAATTTGGAAGCAATTTATGTCCATCCAGGCTCCTTACATAGTGATGGGAAAATGATCAGATAAGCTTTTTACAGCGATTTTTGAGAGAGAAATACTGGCCAGCACTCCCTGTTTTTCAAAATAATGCAATGGGATCTCACTGGCACTGAAGGAGGCAGACAGGGTCACACGTTATCATTGTATTCAAATAACAGTGCACCTCCAACAATGCTTGTCACCCTCAATGGGACCTGAACCCAGAATCTTCTGATTCAGAGGCAAGATATAGTCACCGTGAACAATATGAACTGCTCTATTCTTTAGCTGGAAACCAATGAATTTTTGGCCATAATTATGCAGAGAAGTTTTTAAACGAAGGACAATTAGATGACACATTGCTGTCTTGAAACACCAAAGTCATGATGCTATGTTAACCCCAGGCCTGAAGGTCTTACGTTTTTGTACAATCAGGTACACAGGACTACCTTTATATCCTTGCTCCCTAAGCTGATTAACGGTAGAAGTATTTAAGAATGCCTCATCCACATTGCAGCTCGACTTGACAACATCCACCATTTCAGCAATCAGAAACAGGACAGACAAATCTACAGCTGCTGTCACTGTTTTACTCAACATAAGCTGGTGGCATCATTATTCCAACAGCAACTTAGTTCCCTCTCATAGGGACATAAAAATAGGGAGCGGGAGTCAGCCTTTCAGCCCCTCGAGCCTGCTCTGCCATTAAATACAATCACAGCTGATCATCATGCTCAATACCCGATTCCTAACCTCCCTGCTGTATCCCTTGGTGTCTTTAGCCACAAGAGCTGTATCTACATTCTTCTTGAAAACACAATGGTTTTGTGTCAACTGCTCTCTACAGTAGAAAATTCTACAGGCACACCACTCTCTGGGTGAAGACATTTCTCCTCATCTCAGTTCTAAAAAGTCTGCCCCTTGTTTTTAAACTATGGCCCCTAGCTCTGGCTCCCCCAAGCATCAGCAATGTCCTTCCTGCATCCAACCTGTCCAGTCATGTTAGAGTTTTGTAGGTTTCTATGAGATAGTCACTACTGCCGAAACATTTTCCTAAACTCCAGTGAATACAATCCTAACTGACTTAGTCTCTCCTTATGTGTCAGTCCTACCATCCCGGGAATCGGCCTGGTAAACCTTCACTGCACTCCCTCGATAGCAAGAGCATCCTTCCTCCGCTAAGGAGAGCAAAACTGTACACAATATTCC
>JAHRHZ010000082.1:21125955-21146692 GCA_024137785.1 Ginglymostoma cirratum | reverse complement strand
GAGCATCCTTCCTCCGCTAAGGAGAGCAAAACTGTACACAATATTCCAGATAACAAGCATGGGGCTGGATGAACACAGCAGGCCAAGCAGCAGCATAGGAGCAGGAAAACTTGACGTTTCGGGCCTAAGAAGGGTTTAGGCCCGAAACGTCAAGTTTTCCTGCTCCTATGATGCTGCTTGGTCTGCTGTGTTCATCCAGCCCCATGCTTGTTATCTTGGATTCTCCAGCATCTGCAGTACCTTTTATCTCTGACACAATATTCCAGGTGTGGCTTCACCTATATCAAAGTGAAGCCAAGACATCCTCGATCCTGGACTCGACTCCTCTCACTATTAAGGTCATAGAATCATAGAATCTCTAGTGTGGAAACAAGCTATTCGGCCCAACTTAGTCCACACCAAACCTCAGAGCATCCCACCTAGACCCATTCCCCTATAACCCACCTAATCTACACATCCCTGAACACTACAAGCAATTTAGCATGGCCAATCCACCTCACCTGCACATTTTTGGACTGTGGGAGGAAACCGGAGCACCCGGAGAAAACCCACGCAGACACAGGAAGAATATGCAAACTCCACACAGACAGTCACCCGAGGCTGGAATTGAACCCAGGTCACTGGTGCCGTGAGGCAGCAGCACTAACCACTGAGCCACCGTGCCGCCCTGCAGCCAACATACAGTTTGTGTTTTTAACTACCTGCTGCACCTGCACTGTGAGACTGGTGCAGGAGGACAACCAGGCCTTGATGAACAATCCCTTCTTTTAAATTACAGCCAACATTTCCGCAACCTTAATTTAGCAGTGGAAGCATTGTTGAAGAGGCTAAGCTGGAAACCAGACGATCACCACTCAGGCACCACACTAAGTATTAAAAAAAGCTATTATACAACTAATTCTTTTTACATTAAGAGCAGTACATAAATCTTAAAGGCACTTCACAGCAGAGTTATTAAACAATTATGATACCAAGTCACAGAAATATCAGGGGCTAAACATTTGGTCAAGAGTTGGTTTTAAGGACAGTAAATTATGTGCAGCAATACGTGTCATTATTGCCAAAACAAGAATTTGATTGTACCTGCCAACTTTATGATGCTTGCAATCCAGAAGACCTTGGTAGGCAGGTTGCAATCTGTGTTCGGTACCTCCACCCTTACACCCTCCTCAACGTCTCCCCAGTGAGTCCACATGGGTACCTGTTCGATAACAAAAGGGAGCAGTGTTACAGATGCTGCAGTCATGATCTAACTGAGCTTCGATAGGCTGCGTGGCCTAATTCTGTTCCCACATTTCTATATTCACAGTTCCTGCTGTATCACCACACCAACAGTAATAAAAGTATTCTTGTCATGTGATACAAATTGGCGCTCCCTTAAGTGTGGCTTCTCGTGTTTCAGTCCTAAAGACTGCAAGCTGAAAAGCTTCAACTTTGTCTCTTTCCTTAGCAATGTTTTAGTTCTGGGCTGTAACAAGTGTAGTCATAAAAAGCTACTATCGGTAAAGGATTATTTGCAGAAATTGAAGTGAGTTTCTAAAGAGATGGATTAAAAAAAAAAATGATGGTCAAAGAACAATTGGTTAACAGAAGACACTTGTAGACTGGAGACAAGTAAATAGTGAGAGGAGACTCTCATGGGCAACCAAGTTGTTTAAAAAAATTGAAAAATAAAAACATTACAAGGCAGAACCGTAATTGAAAGGTTCAGATGACATCACAGTCCACTTGATTATACTCCAACTTTATCAACAGGATATTTTTATGACCTTTTAAAATACTCAATCTGGTCTTATTACAAATGAACTCACTACCTCCCACTTATTAAGCCACACTGATTACAACCCTTCAAAATTCCAGTGACTATACTTTACAATGAACACTCCAAAGGAAACAATTATATCCAATGGAGTTACATTCGTGTCATGGTGCTAACAACACACCATAATTAAAGTAACTGACAATCCTAAAATCTCAGCACTATTCCCTACGGAATTAGAACATAGTCATCTGTTTTAGATTTTAGCCAAGAATGACTTTTGGAGGAGAGGGAGGCCAGGAAGTGAGGGAAACAGAGGAAATCCATGGCTCATGATCTCAATCCCCAATGAAACATCATCAAATAACTGAAACAAGCAGCACTTTTTCCTCTTCCTTCATGGGATGTAGGCATCGGTGCCAAACCCAGCATGCATTACCTATGATTAATGGCTCTGGGGAAGGTGGTCGTGAGCTGCATTCTTAAACCAATGGAGCATCTGCAGTGAAAATACACACAGTGCTTGTACAAAGGGGGCGCCAGAATTTTGACCCAGCAACACCAGAAAGAATAGCAACATATTTCCAAGTCAGGATGGTGAGCAGCTTGGAGGGGAACTTGCTGTTCCCCTATATCTGTGGTTTTCGTCAATCATGGCAAAGTTTGTGCTTGGGTGTTTGACCAAGAAAAAAAAGACATGGTGCAGGTGTAACTACTCCAAGCAATACTCCAGTTAAAAACAGCAGGGGTTACATGCAAATCAGAACTTCAGTAATATGTTCAGACCCTCAACCAAATTCTCCCATTCCTTTAGATCACAGCTCATCTGCAGCTGAAATGAATTTATCCATCTGTAGCCCATATCTCTCACGCTACAAAACCTGTTGTGTTACCGCTCAGTGGGGCAGTGCTATAAGTCGAGCCCCACTATTCCCAGAACTGCAACAAATGTTTAAAAGATTCCTTTGAAAGCAAACACAGTAGCCCAATTTACTTCACTTTCAGATCAAGGGAGATAAAAAGTATGGACTAGATTTCTATGCAAAACAAGATTATTGGAAGCAAGTAGACAATAGTTACTGGTAAACAGATTTAAACCGTCAGTGTGTAATATTACTAACATTCTAATCTCCTAATAAACTCCACACATACACAATTAAAAAAGCATTGGGAAAGTAGATTTTCGGCAGAGGTTGAAATTCAGCAAAGTCAGTTCAGACATCTTTGCTTCCTGGTTCCGATGTTGAAACGATCCTTCACTAGCCAGACCCCTTGTTGCTCATATCTTTCTCTGGATGTTTCCATTGATTTCTAAGAAAACAGAGTGACTGACTCATTTGGAAAACTGTCTCTGATTTATCAACTCAAAAGTCACAGCTCAGATAACTGCTCCAGTAAAGGGCACTGGCTCTCCTCAGGTTTTAAACTGACTGCAGAGAACAGACAGCTTCTGGGCTGGGTAAAGGATGGTCAGCAGCGCTCTCTCTAATTTTAATTGCTACAGAAGATTTTCTATGACAGTGATTTCCAGAAGCGAAGTCAAAGCCACAACAAGCACGCTGACCCCATGCATGGAACATCACAGCAGCTGCGAGGGAATATTGATCTTCACAACTCTTTTGCTCCGTGTCTCTGCAACCTGTTTCCAGCTTCATGCTGCTCAGCTACCTAACACCTAAACACGTATTTGTTGGCAAGAAAGAAGGTCTCTGTCATTGGTCTGTGGACTCGTGACAGTTATCATTCAACCTCTTATCACCAAGAGGAGCTGCATCAGTACATACCCTCAGCTCCAGATCACTGCTTGTTCAAACAGTTCATTACAATGCCTGGTATCACGTTAAGTTGCTCAAACCCACAGCCACTTTTTAGAACGGTGTTGAAACCCAATGTTCGTTCTTATTTCAGAAAAGAATTTAAATTTATTTTACTCTTGAAAATGTCACACCTTTCAGATGATTCCAGGTTTCAAAGAAACACCCTTTTACAGTTTAAGAAGATTCCAAACCGGAAGACAACTGACAATACGGATATGCGAACACCAACTAGACACCAAGAGACATGACCAATTCTCACTTGTTTCACTATACATAGACAAAGAAGGACACGAATTTGATTGGGATAACACATCCGTAATAGCATAAGCCAAACAGAGACGCACCAGGGAATTCCTGGAGGCCTAGTATTCCAACCAGAACTCCATTAACAAACACATTGAACTTGACCTGATATAAAACCACTGAGAAACAGAACCAGAAGTAATGCCAACCACCCCAGCAAAACGAGGCATATAAATACCAAGTGGGACAGAATGCCAACGCTTCACCGGAGGCGCACGGACAATACTACCTAGCAAGGTGATGGAACGGCTGCATCCAAACCCACCAGCTCGGCGAGCATGTCTACAACCTCAAACACCCTTTTACTTAAGTCGTAATGATAGTCTTAACCAATCTCAAAGTAACAGTAGGAATTTTTTTTGCTCAGTCACAGGATGAGCATGTCACAGCTCAGTCAGCATTATTTCACACCCACTCTGCGGTCCCTGGGAGGTCGGTACACCAGTGCTATCAGGGAAGGAATTTGAACCAACAACACTGAAGAAACAGTGATATGATTCCAAGTCAGTATGGTGTGGGGCTTGAAAGGCAACCTGGAGGCAGTGGTGCTCCCATGCATCTGCTTCTCTTTTACTACGTATCAGAGGTTTAGGTTTGGGAAGCCCTATCAAAGAAGCCTGGATAAGCGTCTGTATGCACATGTAGATAGTGTACACTGTGACACTGTCAGTCAATGGTGAAGGGAATTAACATGAAGGTGGTAGATGGGATTCAAGCTGGCTGCCTTGTCCTGGATGATGTCAAGTCACAGTAATGTTGGAGTTCCAGTCATCCAGGACACGTGGAGTGCATTACATCATGCTCCAGCCTTGTGCTTTATATTCAGGTGAAATACAACGGGCAGGTAGAAAGTCACCTACCATAGAATTTCTAACTTCTCATGTGCTGTTGTAGCCAAAGCATTTACATGGCTGGTCAAGTTTAGCTCCTGGTCAAAGTCAACACCCAGTTTGTCAATGGTGGGGCATTCAGCAAGAGGACATGGTTAGACTCGCTTTTGTTGGCGATGGTTATTGTCTAGTACAAAAAAATTTGCCACATCTGCCCAAGGCTGGATATTGTCCAGGTCATGCTGGACACTGACTGCTCCCTTGTCAAAGGAATAACGAATAGTGCTGAATATTGTGCAATCAAACATCCCCACTTCTGACCTCATATGGAGGGAAGGTCATTGATTGAGCAGCCGAAGACGGTTGGGCCTAGGACACTACCCTGAGGAACTCCAGCAGAGATGTCCTGGAGCTGAAATGACTGACCTCCAACAGCCACATCCATCTTCCTATGTGCAAGGTACGATTCTAACCATTTGTCCTGTCCACTTTAGCATTCAAGTCTCCAAATAATAACAAATCATTAACTTTCGCAACAGTTCATGTTCAAACAATACTGGACTTCTTCAGGACATTTCTACATTTAGGCAGCAAGTGGCACAATGTTTAAATTAGTAAAACAGAATTCTACTCACATGTTTGAAGCAGCTGACAGGTGCCCCAGTAAATTTATTGCTCCAAACATACTGACCCCAGTCAAAGCCTTCCACAGTAACTGCTGTAAAATTACACATCAGTGAGAAAAACAGACTGCATCAACATCCTTACAGTTAACAACTGACCAAGATAGCAATGACATAGCAGAAGCAAGTAATTTCTAGAAGTATAACTGTGCATTTTTCCTCCCTCGCATATTTACCCTTCTCATACCTCTTTGGTTACGTTACATCAGTTACCTAACTGTAACGATCATTTGTGGCCACAAGCAAGTGCTTGAGCTTGGGTGGTGAAGCTGAACTAACCCACCCTTCCTCCTTATGTGTGCATTTCCAGCACGACATTACCATCTGGCTAGCAGCAGCAGAGGTACACTGGTTAGATTTTATTCTGCCAACGCAAATATGCCAAGGCCAATTGTGGATCTTCTCCTAGCATCTTGCTCCAGACTGGTTTCTCAGCACAGGGGAAGGGACAGACTCAGGGTATTTGGTGGTTTGGTTCAGCCAGCCACTAGATAAGCTGGCTGACACACAGGAAACAACAGAATCGAAAACCGTCTCACGCTTGCACACAGTGGCAGAGAATGGACAGCTGGACCCCACAAAGAGGAGATCTGGGATGACACAGGGACTCTCTTCAATGCTGAGGGGAGCTGCAACTGATACAAAAATTTAATAAACTTGCAGAAATTGTAATATAATTGGCAAATTAATTTTAACACATAATTGAGGTACTGCATTTTGCAAAGGGAAGTAAGGTGGTCGCATGTAACTTAGAAAATAAGAATCTAAGTGGGAGACAGGAGCAAAGTGATGCACAATTACAAACACACAAATCTCAAAGTAGCCACACAAGTCAAGATTAAAAGCAAATCAAGCACCGATGTCACTTTCATAGCAATACAGAACCGAAAAATAAAAAAACTAACAAAATTTTCTTCTGCACCTTGGTGACCGTACTGCTTGCAGTAGCAGTCGTGTTATTGTGAAAAGGATACATATACACACTGAAGACCACACAAGAGCCACGTACAAAGATGATATCAATACTCTGCAGTAATACTATCAGGAGAGAATTAACAACTGGCACTACATTTCCTTGAAAAAAAAATTGAGAAAGAACATAAAAACCGAAAGAACTGCAGATGCTGTAAACATGCAGGATTTAAAATTATGAATGGTTTGATCAAGTAGATAATGTTTTGACTCGCAGGGAAATACAAAAATAAAGTAAATCAGTGCCAGAGAATCATCAAGAAATCAAATAGGGAATTCAGAAGAAATATCACTACCAAGACAGTAGCAAAGAAAGTAGCAACTCTCCAACAGGAAGTAGTTGAAGTGAATGGTATACATTTCAGTGGAAGCTTGCTAAGCATTGGTGGTGGTGGTCAGGATGATTAGGCTACAGTCAGTTAGATTGGAGCATGGAATGAACAAGTTGGACCAAACAATCTGTTTCTGTGCTGCATATTCTACACAACTCCACATGAAGAGATGCTGCTGTTCAAAAAAGGGCACGTAATAAAAAAAAAACTCAATTTTCAAAATCTTCAATGAAGGACATAGTATATCTCATCAGCTTCCTGACAGCCTTGTTAACAGTACAGCAAAGTGCTTAAAGTTTTGAGAGCTGATCATACAGTAGAGCAAGGCCAAATAGGATTTCTTCTCAAATAAATGATACCACACCCCCAAAATCTCAATGTTTTAGCTAAACTGTTAAAACTTAAAATATATAAACAATAAAAAGGAGAAATGCCCAAAACTTCAGACAAGTTTTCCCAAGTGTTCAATTTTTTTCTTTGCTGACCAGCAGTTTTCAGTGTTATACAGCAGAACAGAAATGTCCCATTACCTGCTTTACTCTTCGTTTGGCTCTGTTGCAGGCTGGCCTGGTACTGTGCATAGGCTGCTAATTTAGCCACTAAAGGCTGTTTCTGTAGAACTTTTGCTTTCTTTGTCGGAGGTTTTCCCTGTTGAAAGTAGAATTAGGTGTAAGTGTCAAATGTATTGCCTTTTCCATCATGGATTGAATTAAATGTACTTGATGGAAACCACTTACTGTTAGATTTTGTCATGGACATTTTTCAAGTTATTCACGGGATGCGGGTGCCTTTGGCTAGGCCAACATTTGTTACCCATCAATCAACTGGTCGATAAGAGTGGTCAGGGCGGCATACGGCATGCTTTCATTCATTGGATGGGGTACTGAGTACAAGAGTTGGCAGGTCATGTTACAGGTGTATAGGACTTTGGTTCGACCACATTTGGAATACTGCGTACAGTTCTAGTCGCCACTTTACCAAAAGGATGTGGATGCTTTGGAGAGGGTGCAGAGGAGGTTCACCAGGATGTTGCCTGGTATGGGAGGGCGCTAGCTATGAAGAGAGGTTGAGTAGATTAAGATTATTCACAATAGAAAAACGGAGGTTGAGGGGGGACCTGATTGAGGTCTACAAAATCATGAGAGGTATAGACAGGGTGGACAGCAAGAAGCTTTTTCCCCAGACTGGGGGACTCAATTACTCAGGGTCACGATTTCAAGGTGAGAGGGGAAAAGTTTAAGGGAGATACGCGTGGAAAGTTCTTTACGCAGAGGGTGGTGGGTGCCTGGAACATCTTGCCAGTGGAGGTGGTAGAGGCAGGCACGATAGCATCATTTAAGATGTATCTAGACAGATATGCGAATAGGCAGGGAGCAGAGGGATACAGACGCTTGGAAAATAGGCGACAGGTTTAGATAGAGGACCTGGATTGGCGCAGGCTTGGAGGGCTGAAGGGCCTGTTCCTGCGCTGTAATTTTCTTTGTTCTAATGTACAGGATTGTGAATTGCCTTTCGCAGTTGATGCAGTATGGGAACACCAACAAAACTGTTATGCAGGGAGTTCCCAGATTTTGATCCAGTGCCACTGAAGGAACAGCAATATATTTCCAACTCAACACTGTCTGTGGCTTGGGGAAGAAATGCAGGTGGTGACAGTCCCAAGTACCTGCTGCCCTTGTCCTTCTAAATTTTAAAGGCTGCAGATGCAGAAGATGCTATCCTTTCTAAGCGTATTAAGACCAACAAGATTACCAGGGAAAGAGCAGGACCTATTAGAGACTAAAGGGCAATCTGTGCGTGGAGCCAGTGGAAACAAGTGAGCTCTTAAATGAATATTTCTTATCTGTATTCAGAGAGGAGAAAGACATGGTAGCCGGAGATTTCAGTTGGGACGGCAAGGTTCTCGAACATGTTAAGATTAATAAGGGGGTATTAGCTGTTATAGTGAGCATACAGGTGCATAAATCCCCAGGGCCTGATGTGACGTACCCCTAGCGAGAAGATTCTCACTACTTTGCTGACCACAGGTGAAGTGCCAGATGACAGAGGATGAGTAATGTGGTTCCTTTCTTCAAGAAGGGCAGCAGGAATAGACCAGGTAACTACAACCGGTTAGTCTGATGTCAGCAGGAGGGAAATTATTGGAAAAATTCTAAAGGACGGGACCAATGAATACTTGGAAAGGCAGGGATTGATCTGGGACAGTCAGTATGGATTTGTCAGGAGATCTTGTCTGACTACTTTAGTTGAGTTTTTTGAAAAAGATGACTGAACATATCAATGAGGTTAGTACACTCGCTGTGGCTACGATGGACTTCACGAAGGCCTTTTGACAAGGTCCCACATGAAAGGCTGGTCTAGAAGACAAGAGCCCATGAAATTGAAGGCAAATTAGCAACCTGGATCCAAAACTGGCTTACAAAAAGGAGGCAGATTGATGGTGAAGGGTCATTTTTGTGACTGGAAGATGGTGACCAGCGGTGTACCACAGAAATTGGTGCTTGGACCTTTCCTGTTTGTCAGTTACATTAACAATATGATGTGAATGTAGAATGTATAATTAGTAAATTTGCAGATGACAATACTTAAGAAGATGGTATCAGGCTACAACCAGATATTTATCAGCTGGTAAATTAGGCAAAGCAATGGCAGATGGAATTTAATCCCAATAAACATGAGACAATGCATTTTGGGAGATTTAGTAGAAGGACATGGACAATGAATGGTGGGTCCTTATGGAGCACCAAGGAACTAAGGGACTTTGGTGTACAAGTCCATACGTCCCTGAAAAGTGTCAGCATTGTCAGGGTAGTGAAAGCAGCAAATGGGATGCTTGTCTTCATTAGTCGGAGTATAGGATGTGGAAGCAAGGAAGTCTTGTTACATCTCCTAGTCCCTCTTGGACAGAATGCAGAATTCTGTTACAATCGATATCATTTTACCACCTAATAACAAAATTGCCAAAAGTGCACTTGAGTCAAGTAGCTGTGCCACACATGAAAGCCATGGTTCTAAACACTACACAGGAGTTAATAAACTAAATCTGCAAAACGCAAACTATGACTGTTTGGAAATCCTCACTAATTAAAGCACAAACAAAACAGCACTTTTTAAGAGAAGATGTTAAGTAGCTGCATGCCATTTTAAATTATAATTAGTAGGACATCTTCAGTGACAAGAATTTGTATTCATAAGCTGTAGCTAGAATTCCATCAGGAGACTAAACCAACTGTTTAGTCTTAACACCATCTAAAGGGACAAAGTGAACGTCAAAAAGTTCACAGCAGCTTGGGAGTCAACTGAGAGCCAAACTAGAAAAACAGGCTGCATAGACAAAAATCTGGCTCCCAAAAAAGAGGGGAGTTGTTCCCCTACCCGCTTCCATTTAACTGAAGTCCAGGGAAAAGAGACTTCAATTTGCGGGTGATGTACAAAAAACAAAAACTTTTGTTGTATTTAATACAGGAGACTTAAACAGTACCTGAAGTCTGGCTAAAATGCTGGCTTTTTTCGAGTTGGATGAGTAGCTTCTGGAGCATGAAACACTGCAGAATCGTTTTGTCTTGGAATAAAAAGCATCTCTCACACCAACCATCCCACACATCTCACAGGTGGCTAATGGAGAGAGCACAGAACCAGAGAACAATCAAACTACAGTCAATCTGTCACTGCTTCATCACTTAATCAGGAATACATTACAAATCATGTTTTCATAAACAATTATAAACCGAACGTAGTTTACCTGGACATTTGAACTGAGAAAATTCAAACGCCCCTCAGTTTAAGAGTCTGTCCTTGATAGATTTAGGAGTTCTGAACAAAGTAAACAACAATTGTGATGTGGAATTAAATACAAACCCATTTTTTTTCCTCAGTGGTAACAGATTCTAATAAAGTCTGCGAGTTGAAATTAACTGCATGATACATCTTACAACTCCTTCAAAACCAATCGATGTTCTTGAAACATGAACTCTCTGTTGCACCAACCTTATAACCCTCCTGTGTATCCATGCAGAGAACCATGTGCTTCGAATTTCCGGAAGAGTTCAGAAGGAAGGTACTCTACAGGGGCAGGGGCGTGGAAATAAAAAGGGAGGACTAGGACCAATTCAGAACCAAAAAAAATGAATTAACATGGAAGCAGGGGATGGCAGAAGTGTTAAATAAATAAGTCTTTAATAAAAGAAAAAGCAGTGTGCTGCCCAGGCCATGATGACAGAGGAGGAAACTCAGTCAATTAGTAGAGTTTAAAATTGACGAGCAAGTATTGAATAGATTGCCAACAGTTAGTTGATAAGAGATCAGGATTGGATGAGATGCATCCAAGGATACTGAAGAATGAGTGGAAATTACATAGGCACGGTCAATAACCCTTCAAATTTCTGTACACTGGTTGTACTGGATGTCTGGAGAATTACAAATGTGACACCCATGTTCAAAAAAAATTGTTGCAAGGATAAGCTCAGCGATTACAGACCAGACGTTTTAAATCCAATTACAGCAAAACATTTTGAAACAGTTATTTGGGATAAAATACATCCATGGAAAAATGTGTGTTCATTTAGAAGAGATTGCACAGGTTGTTTAAAAAACATAACCCTGAGTTCACTAGCTTGGAGTTTTTGAAGAGCTAACAAAAAAAGTGTACATGGACACCCAATTGGCATTCAATATTGCAAATTTGTTGTGTGGCACTCTAAGATAAAGCTCATGGAATAAACTGGACCATACAACATAGCTGAGGGACAGAACAGAGCGTAATCATCAATGGGTGGCTTTTTGGCTGAAACATTTGGAACGTTCCCATCAATTGGCTTTCGAAACCTCAAGAGAAGCTAGAGTACAATTTCGGTCTGGAAATTGTTCTCTGCAAACCAAAAAACTTACAATTACACAAAACTTGGAAACATTGTAAACTGCGAGGATGACAATATAAAACTCCAAAGTGGATGCTGACAAGTTGGTGGAGCAGACAGATGGGTAGCAGATAAAAGGATCAATGGCAAAAAGGGAGAGGTTTGTTTAAAAAAAAATAATTTGCAGGAGGTGGGTCTTGTTGGCTGGGCCAGCATCTACTGACCCAAGGAGAAGGTGCTGATGAGCTGCATTATTGAACTGCTGCAGTCCATGTGTTGTAAATAGACCCATGATCCTCTTAGGGAGGGAATTCCAGGCTTCTGACCCAGCTACAGTGAAAGAAAGTGATACATTTCCAAGTCAGGATGGTGAGTGGCTTGGAGGGGAACTTGCAGGCGGTGATGTTCCCATGTATTTATTGTCATTGTCCTTCTAGATGGCAGTGGTTGTGGGTCAAAGGCAACAGAGGTGATATACTTTGGTCAATAAAGACCCTGGAGAATCATTTTAACAAAAACAAAATAGTGCTGAGAGGGTGTGCAATTGCATACAGTACCTAAATCGTTAAAAGGTGGCAAGATAGGTAGAGTCAGTAATTAATGAAACATACAGTATCCTGGGCTCTATTAATAGGGGCCGAGAATCCAAGAGCTAGGTGGTTATGCTGAACTTGTTTAAGACATGAGTTAGATCTCAGCCAGAGCACTGTTCTGTTCTGTTCTGTACTGTACTGTTCTGAGCAACGCACTTTAGGAACAATGTCAGTGTGCCGGAGAGAGTGCAGAAAACATTTATGGAAGGACAATGAACTTGAAACTCTACTTCCACTTGTCAGATCAAACTGTTCAAGTCTCTTCATTCAAATCCTTGTACTCATGGGATTCTAAGTCGTCCAATGGGGACAGTAATTCCAGCGATGCCTGTCCATCTTTTTCTGAAGCTAGTTTGCATCAAACAATAATGGCACGCTCAGTGCATCTATGGGCAACTGAGCTGGTTCACGGGCTCTGAGATTTGGACAAGGGATTATGTTTAATACATTTGACAAATATTTCTTCATACACTAATTCTGAACAGATATAGGATACGTATGGCAAATTTTACACAATTGAAATGGAGTGAGATGAACCACGAATTGGGTGGTTTTGGAAAACTCTATCCACCAAGAAGAATGTAGGTAGGATAATAGAAGGAGAATATTGCTGTTCCATGTTGAAATAGTTAATTTTTCAATTAGCCTGTCACGAACAAGAACAAAGCCACCTACTGACCCATTCCAGATTTGCCATCAGGATAAGTGTAGACTTGTCCATTGGTTTTGATAAGTGGGAGACTGGCTGGTATTGAGGTAACTTCTTCTTCGCTCTCATCAGAGCTCGAACTGCTGCTGCTATCCTCACTGCAACTGTCATAGCCGTCAAACATTCCAAATGAGTCCCTCCTCTTCCTTTCTGACCGTGGGGAGTGCTCAGTCTGTAAAGAAATTACCAACATTTTTATACATGTGCCTCAGTAGATGGTGTTTTTATTTTTTTGCAATTTTTTGCTTGAGTGTTTATTTATCAAAACTGAATGACTTGCCCCCAACTTCTCAATGTTACTGACATCAACAGCTGGACGCTGCTGAGTGCACATTGAATGTTACAACCTTCCATTTGTCTTCCTATTGTGCAGTACAATAGGGAAGTGGCAGCCTTGAACATCAGCTGGTGTCTGTACATACCTGGACCACCGGTATGAACAAGGATAGTAGAAGTCAGTTAATTCATCTGATGTTTGCCCACCGCATTGAAGAGTACCTGATTTGCAGGACACCCTTGTTTATATCACAGCAAAAAAAAAAAAACCAGCTAGTCACCCGAAAATACCAAAAAGTGCAAACATCTTAAGGCTTCCAAAACTAAAATTTAGTTAAAATCTAAGGGAAACTGCTTAACAAAAGCAGAGCTCATGAAACAATGCCCACATACACATCCAGTTCAAAAATGCTTAATCTCATCACTCATCTTTCTTAGTTCATTGATCTGCATAAACTACCGTGTCCATTTCACATGCCAATGGCATTTGCTGTTCAGTGCCTGGTCGTGCAATTCCAAGCATAAGCAGTCCCCATTTATTCCACAAGCCAGCCAGTGAGACACGGCAATTCCAACAAGAAAATCAGAACTTGTTAAAATATAGAATCTGAGGGGACTTCCTGATAACAGGAGTTCCCCTCCAAACGGTACATTCCTGGGCGGGAATTACAGTAGAAGCTTGTATTCACAAGTGCTCCAGAAACTGAATGTGTTTTGTATCCTAATTTTAGGAAAAATCGTAATGTATTGAGCTCAAACTATTATAGAAAACTTCCATCAGCCCATCACAACAAACTATTCCAGAGCAATCATCTTCCCTATCCATCTGATATTATATTGTTCATGGTCTGAGTAAGGGCTTGCATTTTACCAATTTGTAAGTGTGCCCTGTCAACCAGCTGAAGTTGAATTTTGAGTAACGCATGTCTACCCTCATCCAATCACCTTAAACCAACATCTTCAACATGGAATATTCCAACTTTTCTATCTAATTTTAAATGTAGTCACCCTTAATACAGAACCTAGGAGTAGTAGGCCATTTGGCCCTTCAAGCCTGTACTGCTTTCAATATGATCATTGCTGATCCTCCATCAACACAGCATATTCCCGTTTTCTCTCCAAAACACGGTGCCTTGAAAATTTAAATATTTATCATCAAGCTTTTCTTGAACACACTCAGCAACCCAGCGTCCACAGTCTTCTGTGGTAAATTTCACAGGTTGATCATCCTCATTGCAACAAACAGCCCTGTATCCTAGTGCTGCGACCCCTGGTTCTAGAATTGGCAATCAGGGCAAATATCCTCCCTGTATCTGGACTATTATAACCATGTTAGAATTTTATATATTTCAACCCGACCCAATCTCGTTCTTCGAAACTCTCATGAATGCAGGCCCAGTCATAACAACCTCTCTTCATACCACATTCCTGCCATCCCTGTACCAGCTGAGTGAACTCCTGTTGCACTCCCTCACCGGCAAGTATACCCTTTCTTATGTAGGGAAACCAAAACTGCACAATACTCCAGTTGTCATCACTCCTGGGCTCTCTATAATTGTACTAAGACATGCCTAATTTTGAACTGAAGTCTTTTCGCAATTAAGGCCAATATACCTTGGCCTTTCTAATTTCTTCTTGTTCCTGCTTATTTACTTTCATTGGTGCCCAGGAAACACCCAGATCACTTTGTACATCCACATTTCCCAATATACCACGGTTTAAATAATAATCTGCTTTTCTGTTTTCAACACTGCAGTGCATACCTTCACATTTAACAATGTTGCACTGCATCTGCTACGCAGTTCACACACACACACACACACACACACACACACACCCCGAATCCCCACCCTGGCATCCTCCACACAACCACACCTAATTCGTCTTGATCATCAGCAAACTTGGAAATATTGCATCTGGCTTCCCCATACAAGTCATTTATAAATACCGAGAGTAGCTGGGGTCTCAAATGCTGATGCCTGCATTTAACCAGTCACCTTTTGCACCAGGAAAGACCAATCTTTTCCCACTTTCCGTTACTGATCTGCAAACAGAGTCTCAAGCCACGCCCAAATATTACCCCAAATCCCATCTGTTTTAATTTTGTTTATTAGCTTCATGTATCGGACCTTATCAGAAGCCTTCAGGTCTAAATGTATCACATCTACCTCATGCCACTTATCCATTCTACCAGTCACATCCTCTAAAACTCCAGTAGATTAGTTAAGTATGACCTCTTTTCCATAAATCTGTGTTGACTATGTCCAATCCTGTTAGAGCTTTCCATGTTTGTTTTATCACAGCTTTTACAATATACTCAAGCATATTCCCCATCACCAATGTTAGCTAGCTGGACTGCAGTTCCAGTTTTTTTCCTCTTCTTTGTCTTTTTAAGGTAGGGATTAAATTTGTCACCGTCCAATCTGTCAGAATCGATCCACAGTCCATAAAATTTTGCAAGGTGACCAATGCATACAAAATTTCCATGGCCAATTCCCTTAGTACTCTGGGATCGAGTGTTGTCAAGCTCTGGGAATTTGCCGAACTTTAACCCAACTGATTTATTGAGCACTTCTTTTAAACAGATAGTGATTTTCTTCAATTGGCTCCCTCACATTTCTGGGTAATCGTTGCTCTTGTGCGAAAGGAAAAGAATATTTGTTCAATTCCTCTGACATTTCTTTGTTCCTCATTACAATTTCCCTTATTGTAAGGGACCTACATTGGTCTTTGCTGATCTTTTCTCCTGTCCCACATTTATACAAACTTTTACAGTCAGTCAGTTTTTATGTCCCCTGCAAGTTTTCTCCTCTTAATCAATCATTTTGCCCTCATTTGCTCAATTCTAAAATGTTCCCTGGCTTCAGGATGGCTGCTTTTTCTGGCAACTTTATGTCTCCTCTTTGGATCCAATACTATCCCTAATTTCTTCTCAGGCATGGTTGAACCACCTTTCCTGTTTCTCTTTTGTACCAGATAGCAATGAAAAAATGTTTTAAATCATACAAATGATCCTTGACGAATAGCTATTGCCTATACACTGCCTATTGTTTTCCCAAGTGTCTTCCTGTTCAGGTTCCCATCACTTTGCCATTCTAGATTAAACCCTCCTGAACAGCACCTCTGGAATAATCCAACTGTCTATATTTGAGTTCAAATAGCCAGTGAGGCCCTGTAAGCTGTCAATATGCATCGTGACCACTGGTTGTTCACCATGCCCTTTCAGAATGCCTTGTTAACAACACATCCTTGACCCTGGGAGGCAACATATCATTTACAACTTCAGAAATACTGTCTGTTGCCCTTACTAATGAAGTCCCAATTACTGTATGCTTGCCATTCTTCTCCCTCCACCCTTGCACAGAAGTTGCCGTTACACCATACACCTGCTGCTATCTCCCAAGAGGTGTCTCCTGTAACAGTATCCAAAATGGTCTGTCACACAGGGAAATGGTCACAGGGTCTCCTGCACTGCCTTCCTCCTGTTATGGAGGGTTTGGTCAACACCTATCCGAGAATTAAAACCAAAACACCCAGAGAAGCTTGCCTCGCCTCGCAATCTGTTAAAGGAAGCTTGAAAAGTCGTATAATCTGCCGCTCATCCAAATCGGTTACAAAGGTGTAAGTATAAGTTAATAAGTACCTTTATAAAAGTAACACTTTATAAGTAACAGGTAACAATTTATTTATCTAACCCTTACAGCAAACAAATTAACAGAACTACTAACAAAACAAACAATTCCCTCGTTAACTACTAAAAACTCCTAAATAAAACAAAATTCTAATGGTATGCTGTTCCAATAAACACAAGTCCCACTTATAAAAACCAAGGTAATAAGAAATAAAAAATTAAGATGGTCTCTCGAAATTAGAGCCAGGATAAGTCTTGCAGAATGTTCTTTGCCTTCGCCACGGTTTTCCATTCAATGCTTTTCTCCGTCAAATTCTTTTGTCAGGAACGTTAAGAGTGCCATCATACCTTTATTTAGCTGGTGCTTACTCAGAGTTTAGAGCTTTCTGTGAGAGCTAGTGAGTTTCTCTTCAGATGGCAGTTCGCTCTCACACCAGTTTTCAAATAACGTCTTCTTTTATACCCTTGGTAATTTATTAATTTCCTACAATAGGATTGGTTCTAGATTGTCAAAACCATCAGTTTAAATTTAATTGAGTTTTGCTATCAAGGCCTGGTAAAAAAATTAATTGGCTAAATGTCTTAGTGGTATTATTGCTGGACTGTTAATCCAGAGACCCAGATAATGTCCTGGGGACCTCGATTCGAATCCTGCCACAGGAAATGGTGGAATTTGAATTCAATAAATATCTGGGATTAAGAATCTAATGATTGCCGTGAATCCATTGACAGTTGTTGGAAAAACCCATCTGGTTCACTAATGTCCTTTAGGAAAGGAAACTGCCATCCTTACCTGCTCTGGTCCACATGTGACTCCAGACCCACAGCAATGTGGTTGACTCTTAGCTGCCCTCTGGGCAATGAGGGATGGGCAATAAATGCTGCCTGGCCAGCAACGCCCTCATCCCATTAATGAATAAAGAATACAGGTAAAAATGCTGCTTTGCCTGATACAACGTTTCAATTTCAACAACTCTGTGCATCTCACTGCAGACCTCTTTAAAATCTCTAAGCCCGAGCCCCAAAAATACCATGTTTTAAAGGGATCGTACACTCTTCCTCCCTGTCATTTTACAAACATCAAGTACTCTACCCATCTTCACAACGCTCCACTCTGCCTGGTGGCCCCTAACCCCCTTCTACCTATTCAGTCTTGATCTGGGGTTCTGTCCACATTGAGGTTCTCCTCTGCAACGCCATGGCTGTAAAGCTACGTTGTTTTGGCTGCCAGAACTACATGCAGGATCCAGACAGTGTCGCCTGACTTGGGTTCTTACAAAGAAAGTTTCCCTTGACAGTGTGAACTTCTGCCATACCAGTCCACTGTGCCAATCCACACCTCAAACATTACCCCACCCTCCACGGGAAAAACAGAGGTTATCTGCAGGTCACTCAATTATGCTCAGTGTGCGCTGTCATGAAATTTGAATGTGCTTGTTTTCAGCAAGGGTCAATGGACAGCAATTAAAGATTGGATAATTCTTCATTTCCCAAAACCAGTGGTAACAGCCACACCCAGAATGAGCCAATGCAGCATGATTAGTTTCATGGCTCAATATCAGGACACTCTGTACCTGAAACAAAGTGAGTCAAAGGTTTAAACTTCACAGCCTTTGAACAGGCACACAGAAACAAATCTGATATTACAGCAGGCTGTAATTACTTAGCTCCCACAGATCTGCTCACTGAAGGATATCACTGCCCAATATAGCTGGTTCCATATAATGTCACAAAATGATTATCTACTGCCCAATATTAAAGCAACCAATCGGTACAGGGAATTAAACAACGACAAAAGCTAAACGAAGCAATGCAAAAAGTTGCTTGATGGCACTGGACCAGCAACACAGAAATACGATGTTTAACGAACATCAAATTTGGAGCAGGAGTAGGCCATTTAGCCCAAACCTGCCCTGCCATTGAACTAAGTTGTGGCTGATCTCACTGAAACTTCAAATCCATACTCCTGCCTAATACCAATATACTTTCATTCATTTGTTTCACAGGCATCCACCTACCTTAGAAATTCACCTCATCTGTTTTAAACGGGTGACCCATAGTTCTAAATTCTCCCGTAAAAGGAAACTTCCATCTTCTCCACATCTATCTTGTCAAGAAGGCTCGAGATTTTATGTTTCAATCAAGTCATAATACTACTCTTCTAAACTCCAGCAAATTTAAGCCTAGCACATCCAACCATTCCTCCTAAGACAACATGCCCATTCCAAGCATTAGTCTCATGCACTTACAACTCTTGTTTAAAAAAAGGGGACCGGACTGTGCACAATGTAAGATAGTCTCACAATACCCTGCTTAACTGAACCTACATATTCAATTCCTCACTCTACGATCAAATTAGAAAAGCTGCTTAGAATTTTGTGAAACTGCAAATTAATTTGTTTGCAATTCATGCTCAAGGATACCAATATCCCTCTGCACTGCAGAGCTCTGCAATCTCA
This sequence comes from Ginglymostoma cirratum, assembly GCA_024137785.1. Lineage (NCBI taxonomy): Eukaryota > Metazoa > Chordata > Chondrichthyes > Orectolobiformes > Ginglymostomatidae > Ginglymostoma > Ginglymostoma cirratum. The sequence goes on along the minus strand of JAHRHZ010000082.1, from coordinate 21,127,472 downwards.
TCATTTAGATAACATGCTGCCTTTTTATTCTTTTTGCCTAATGGGCAATTTCATATTTTGCCACATTATACTCCAGTTGCCACATCTTTGCCCACTCATTTAGCTTATGAGTTTTTTTGTGTCCTTGCGCCCTCTTGATAACTTACTTTCCCACCTATCTTGGTGTAATCAGGAAAACAGTACACGTACTTACTTTCTTTTGTCTGAGTCATTTAAATAAAAAGTTCACAGTTGAGCCCCAGCAGTGATTGCTCTGGCACACCTCTTGTTATATCTTGCCAGCCTGAAAAAGATCCATTTTATGTCCACTGTCTCCTACTTGTTAACTAGCCAATCTTTGATCCAACCTTGAATTTTAATTTCACTTATCAAATGCCTTCTGAAAATGCATGTGCTGTACATCCACTTGATTCCTTTTTTATCTATAGTATACATCACCTGTTCAAAAAACTCCAAGAGACTCATCAAACATGATTTCACTTTCATAAAAGCATGTTGACACTGCCGTGAACTTACTCTCTGGCCATGCTATTTTTTTTTTAATAATAACTTCTAATGTATCTATGTTCCAACAGATGTCACACTAACTCGTATGTAGTTTCCCGCTTTCTGTTCCCCCCCTTTTTTTGAATAAAGGGCTTACATTACTTTATTACAATCTAATGGGACTGTCTAAATCAAGGGAGTTTTGGAAAATTAAAGCCAATGCATCAACTTTCTCACCAGCCTTTTTTTGAAATTGTCGGAACAAGTGCATGAGAACCCAGGCATTTTTCAGCCCACAGCTCCAACAATTTACGAATTACCACTTCTCTTTTTTCCCTCAATCTCTCTCTCCCTCTCTTGCATTTCTTTATTTATTGTTGCATCTGGTATGTTATTTGCAGCCTCTCGGTGAAGAGGTATACAAAATACCTGTTTACCATTGCCTTATTTTTGCTATCAATTCTCTCGTCTCATTTTCTATAAACTAATGCTTACTGAGTTACAAAAAGAGAAGATGCAGGAGATACACAGCAGGTCTGACAGCATCTATGGAGAGAAGGCAAAGTTAATATTTTGGATCCAGTGACCCTTCTTCCGAACTCTGTTACTTGCACCCTGCGTTAACTCTTCTCTTTAAGCATTTCCAATATTTCCTGCTATCCATCTATTTCAGACTACCTTCCTCTCATACTAATTTCCCCCTTCTTTATTTTTAAACCTGACCTGCTAGGTCTTTGAAATAAATAGGGAGAGAGGGGGAGGCGGATAGAGGATGGATAGAGGAGAGGATAGGTGGAGAGGAGGCAGACAAGTCGAAGAGGCGGGGATGGAGCCAGTAAAGGTGAGTGTAGGTAGGGGGGTAGGGAGGAGATAGGTCAGTCCAGGGAGGACGGACAGGTCAAGGGGGCGGGATGATGTTAGTAGATAGGAGATGGGGGTGTGGCTTTGAGCCTCCGTTACATTGATGACTGCATCGGCGCCGCCTCGTGCTCCCACGAGGAGCTCGAACAGTTCATCCAATTCACCAACAC
>JAHRHZ010000082.1:21105715-21125555 GCA_024137785.1 Ginglymostoma cirratum | reverse complement strand
CTCAAGCCACACCCCCATCTCCTATCTACTAACATCATCCCGCCCCCGTGACCTGTCCGTCCTCCCTGGACTGACCTATCTCCTCCCTACCCCCCTACCTACCCTCACCTTTACTGGCTCCATCCCCGCCTCTTCGACTTGTCTGCCTCCTCTCCACCTATCCTCTCCTCTATCCGCCTCCCCCTCTCTCCCTATTTATTTCAGAACCCTCTTCCCCTCCCCCATTTCTGATGAAGGGTTTAGGCCCGAAACGTCAAGTTTTCCTGCTCCTATGATGCTGCTTGACCTGCTGTGTTCATCCAGCCCCATGCTTGTTATCTCGGATTCTCCTGCATCTGCAGTACCTTTTATCTCTGCTAGGTCTTTGCATGTGTAAATGCTTTCTCCTTAACTTTGATACTAACTTTAGTATCTCTAGTTAACCACTGATTTTAGACATTCCTTGGAATTTATTTTCATCAACACATCAATTCCCACACCAGCTGAGGTTACCATAAAGGAATCTCCTTTTCAACTTCTCCCCTTGCCTGAGACATGGTGACCCCACAGGTTAAACCACCACCTGTAGCCTCTCTCTCTCCCTCCCAAATGAGGGAGCAGCCTGATAGTCCGGTATACCCTTATTTATAGTTTCGATCTGAACTGTTTCCTGAACTATGATCATCCCTCACAAATATGCCAATACCATGATTAACTGACAAAGCCAATCTTCCAGCTTTTCCCCATCTCCCATCCATCTTAAATGCCCTGTGCCCTTCAAGACTCAGGTTCCAATCTTCGTCATCCTGCAGTCACGTCTCTAACACTACCAGTCCATTCCTGTGCTGCACAGGAGGCTGTGGAGCATGCTAAGGGTCCATGGTGTTACAGGCAAGGTGCTAGCATGGATAGAAGATTGGCAATCTGGCAGAAAGCAGAAAGTGGGAAGAAAGGTGTCTTTCTCAGGATGGCAGCCGGTGACAAGTGGTGTTTCACAACGGTCAGTGCTGGGACAACAACTTTTCACTTTATACATTAATGATCTAGATGAAAGAACTGTGGACATTCTGGCTAAGTTTGCAGACGATACAAAGATAGGTGGAAGGACAGGTAGTATTAAGGAGGTGGGGAGGCTGCAGAAAGATTTGGACAGGTTGGGAGAGTGGGCAAAGAAGTGGCAGATGGAGTACAACATGGGAAAGTGTGAGGTCATGCACTTTGCTAAGAAGAATAAAAGAATGGACTATTTTCTAAATGGGGAGAAAATTCAGAAATCTGAAATGCAAAGAGACTTGGGAGTTCTAGTCCAGGATTCTCTCAAGGTAAACTTGCAGGTTGAGCCAGTAGTCAGGAAGGCAAAGACAAATCTGGCATTTATTTTGAGAGGACTTGAATATAAAAGCAGGAATGTTCTCCTGAGGCTTTATAAGGCTCTGGTCAGGTCATATTTGGAGTACTGTGCGCAGTTTTGGGCCCCATATCTCAGGAAGGCTGTACACCTGCCCCTACACCTCCCCCCTTACCCTCATCCAGGCCCCAAGAAGACCTTCCACATCAAACAGATGTTCACCTGCACATCTGCTAACATGGTATACTGCATCCGCTGTTCCCGTTGTGGCCTCCTCTACATCGGGGAAACCAAGCGGAGGCTTGGGGGCCGCTTTGCGGAACAGCTACGCTCAGTTCGCAACAAACAACTACACCTCCCAGTTGCGAACCATTTCAACTCACCACCCCCCCTCTCCTCGGACGACATGTCCATCCTGGGCCTCCTGCATTGCCACAATGATGCCACCCAAAAGCTGCAGGTACAGCATCTCATATTTCGCTTGGGAACCCTGCAACCCAAAGGTATCAATGTGGACTTCACAAGCTTCAAAATCTCCCCTTCCCCAACGACATCCCAAAACCAGCCCAGCTAGTCCCCACCTCCCTAACCATTCCTCCCACCTCAAGCCCCACCCCATCTCCTACACACTAACCTCATCCCGCCTCCTTGACCTGTCAGTCCTCCCTGGACTGACCTATCCCCCACCTAAATTCACCTTCACTGGTTCTAACCCCGCCTCTTGGACCTGTCTGTCTCCTCTCAACCTATCTGCCTCCCCCTCTCTCCCTATTTATTTCAGAATCCCCTTCCCCTCCCACATTTCTGAAGAAGGGTCTCGACCCGAAACGTCAACTTTCCTGCTCCTCTGATGCTGCTTGGCCTGCTGTGTTCATCCAGCTCCACAACGTTTTATCTATATACTGGCCCTGAAGTGGGTTCAGAGGTGGCTCACGAGAATGGTCCCAGGAAAGGAAAGCTTAACATATCAGGAACGTTCGGGGACTCTGGGACTGTACTCATTGGAGTTTAGAAGGAGGAGAGGGCAATCTAATTGAAACTGAAAGAATACTGAATGGCCTGAACAGAGTGGGTGTTGGGAAGATGCTTCCATTGGTACGAGAGACTAGGACCCGATGGCACAGCCTTAGAGTAAAGGGAAGACTTTTTAGAACGGAGATAAGGAGAAACTTCTCCAGCCAGAGTTTGGTGAATCTATGGAATTCACTGCCACAGAAGGCTGTGGAGACCAGGTCATTGAGGATATTTAAGACTGATACAGATAGGTTCTTGATTATCAAGGGGATCAAGGGTTATGGGGAAAAAGCCAGAGAATGGGGTCGAGGAACTTATCAGCCGTGATTGAATGGCAGAGCAGACTCGATGGGCCAAATGACCTAACTTCTGCTCCTATGTCTTATTCATTTCTATGTGCACTCCCAGTTCACCTGTTTTGTTTCAAGCAGAACGTGCATTCAGATACAGAGCCTTTAGTTTAATTGGTTTACTCTTTTTGTAAATTTCTGCTGGCTAACACTTCGTATAAACAGTCTATCATTTACCATACTCTTTGGCCATGGCTCTACTTTTCAATGACCACATCTTCCTAAATCTGATCCTTGCCCCAACTATTCAATTTAAAATCCTCTCGACTTCCCTAGGTATGTCGTTGGCAAGACCATCAGGCCCAGCATGGTTCAAGTAGAGACTGTCCCTTAGGACTAGTTCCCATATTCTCCAGTACCAGTGCTAGTGCCCCATGAACCAGAAACCAGTTATCCACTCAATTCTGCATTCAGCTAGTAATTTGCTGATGCCACAGAACAAGCATCAACACTGTTCTTTGTAAAAGTTGGCCGGTTTTCCAGGACAGGGAACTTGGTCACTTCTACCCTATTTCCCAATCCCACAATACCCAAGGGCAGCCTTCAAATAGTCAAACACAGCATGGCCTACACTCAAGGACTAATGGAACCTGCATGTTCAAAATACTACCACACTGCCTTCATTTGGGATCATCTACAAAACCATGTTTTTAAAAATCAACATCAGGAGATTTCTGAATTGTACCACTCAATACATCGTCCAGGCCCACATTAATACTATTAATATCCGTTTCTGATTCCTCTCTTTCAGTCAATTACTTCATCATTTTCAAGTTTTACCTTGGATACACATGTACATAACCCACTATAACGGAGATGGGCCCTGCGCAAAGAATTCACTTGAGTTGTATTGTCTTGAAAGGTGCAGGATTAAGGCACCCTATGGTATATGAGCTACCAGAAATCATGAGAGGCTACAATTAATCAATCAATCTGATAGAAACAATGAATGGAGATGATCAAACATATTTGCATTGGTGAAGCAGGCAAGGTACCCAAGATCTGGAAAGTTGACGCAGTGGACTAGCTCACAGAGGGTGGTGCGTGTGTGGAACGAACTGTCAGAGAAAGTGGTATATTCAGGTAGTTACAATGTTTAAAAGACATTTGGACAGATAAATGAATAGGAAGGGTTTAGATGGATATGGACTAAACGCAGGCAAGTGGGACTAGTTTCATTTGGGAAACTTGGATGAGTTGGACCAAAGGGTGTTTCCATGCTGCATGACTCTATTAGAACATTAGTCAGGAGCTCAGTGCCCCATTTTTAATTTTTCTTTGTTGTCTCAAACTGAACCTGTTTGAATTTTTATTAGCAAATTGCACGCTGCGCATTGAAGCACATGTCCAGCACAAATTCCTGATTCAGCAGCTTCTGAGTTAAGTCACAAGTCAACCTGGTTGGAATAAAAGCTTTCAGCTGACCTGAGCTCAGACTGTCCCCTGTATTCGCTGAATTTCTTCTCACACCTCAGAACAATTCTACGGCAAAAAAAAACACCTTGTGGCAAATTCCACAATCAAACTCAACACGTGCCTGAACACAAGACATAGGGAACATGGATGAAAAAGCAGAAGGCAAAGTAGTGCAATTCACACAGTTCTGCAGAGAAAAAGAGGAACCCCAATTTCTTTCAGCTCTGTCAATGATCTCCCAGCCGTCAGACACTGGAGAAGGACAGCAGCAATATCAGTGCAACAAACACACGAAAGCAACTGTACCCCCCAAAAATGTCAGCATACTACATTTCTAATACAGGCACTGAAAACATCAGATTCATTAGCAGCTACATTCACGAGCACCAGATAAAGAAACCCCCCCACCGTCCATACAGTTCTGGAATATACTACAACACGAGAAACCATTGAGCTGAAGATTGTTAAAACAAAACACAGGCCATACAAGGAATAACACGCTGCATGGCATAACCTAACTGAACAATATCAGCAAGAGAACACAGACTGAACAGTCAGCATAACAACCCTCAAGAACAACAGCGCGCACAAAATGCTCACTAAGAGTCAGTGTTCCTCTTTACAACTTGTTCACTATATGTGCACAGTAATAATCTACAATCCAAGTTTACAGTATTCAAAAGTCACTTGGCCATTAGGTTATTGATCAGGAGATGCAAAGATACAAAGATGATACAACTCTCTGCCTTGGCCACTAACCACTCCTAACAATTAACTAATCCTAAATTCAGTGTAAGAAGACAAATCATACCACATCTATCCTTAAAAATATTCGTTTACAAAATAGACTAAGTACCATATTTACTTTCAATAAAAGACATTAGATTGTAGGTCAATATATTTCTTTCTCAATTCTCAGGGTCAGCTATTTTCAGCTCTGAAATTTTGAAGAACTATATACGACAGAATAATATGAAATATGAAATGAGGCCACCAGTCTTTCAGTGAACACTATGGTGAGTGGCCTGGTCCCAAGATTCCACAAATGCTGATATGCAGCAAATTTACTGAAAAAGACAAAATGTAGCCCTCAAACTTCAGCATATCTGGCAACAACTTGTATTTCAACTTGTAGCTCCTGTGACAGAAGAAAATGTCCTTAAGCACTTCCTAGGCATATTATAGAAGACAAAGTATGGTAGCAAACCACATGGAGATAATAGTTCAGCTAACCTAATATTTGGTTAAAGAGGTAGGTTTAAGAGCTCTTAAAGGAGGAAAGTGAGGTGGGCAGAGAAAGCAAATTCCGGAGACTACAGCCCAGGCAATGAAAGCACAGCTACCAATTGTGTTGCAATTAAAATTGGGGACTTGCGGAACCTAGAATTACGTGAGCACAGATATTTCACATGGCTGTGGGAGTGAAGGAGATAAGAGATCAGGAGGGGTGAGGCTATGGAGAGATTTGAAAACAATGCGAATTTTAACTCAAGACATGAATTGCATACCAGCTTCAGTCAGTGAGCACAGGGATGATGTGCCAACAAGACAGCAGAGTTTTGGAGGACTTTAAGTTTAGATGCAAGAGACCATCTCTCATTGGGACGTGGGCGCCATTGCTCTCTTTTGCCCAATTCTAATTGCCCTTGAACTGACTGAACTGCCACAGGGCAGTCAAAAGTCCCAGACAGACCAAACCGGATATGGTCAGCAAATTTCCTTCACTAAACCAGATTATCTTATTGACAATTCTAGATTTTCTTAAGTTTACATTTCACCAACTTCCATGGTGGTATTCAAACCCATGTCCACAGAGTACAAGCCTGGCTCACCAGATTACCAGCACCTAAGTCTTTGAATACTCAAGGTCATAGGAACAAAGACAATTGAGGGGGTAGGAGATGACCTGAGACAAGCGGAGTTGAACAATGTTACAAACAAGATGACAAATAGTCTTAGCAATGGTACAAATACGTGGTAAGAAGCTCATTTCGGAGTCAAACATAACAAAGCTTGCAAACAGTCTCGTTTATTCTCAAAGTTGCCAGGAAGAGAATTGGGATGGCAGCATGCAGAAGGGCCCATACGCAGCAGCTTTTGCCAAATATTTAACTTTTGCTCAGCCACCACTGGAAGAGGTGGAGGTCATCAGGATGCATGTGAAAACTAACATGGTGTAACATGTAGATGAGACCATGGTTGGGGGGCAGATACTGTATTGGTGGTCAGAGTTAATGATGCCAGAGAAGCCATCAGTTCCCTCTAAACCGCACCACCACCCCACATATAGTCAAGAATGGTGCTTCCGGGGTTGGAGGTGTGGGCAGTTGTTGGGGGGGGAATGGTACGTTCCACCTACCGATGGGTCAAGGAGGACAAAAAGAGTAAAAGTTTGTCTTTGTTACAGTCAAAAGTTGTCATTTTTAACTAACAAGTGTCATTTGCAGTGGGAGGAACAGAATATTAAGTGAAGGTATTTGAAAACGGAGCTCTGGAAAAACTGAAAACTTGCCTTGTTGAATATTTCCAGCAGTTTCTTCTGTCATTATCCCTCAACTTTCCCCAGGAAAGGCCAAATCACATGGTGGAAGTGATTTAAAGATAATACACGAATAGCATTGCCAAAGCACAGCCTCCAGCTCAGTGACAGTGCCAAACAATATTTTCTTTTTAAACTAAGAACAAGGAGAACTGTTGCCTGTGATGAAGGACATCACCAAAGCTTTCACAATGAGTTCAAACTAACCACTACCAGCTTATCTAACAAGATTTAAAGTTGTTTAAAAAAAGTGCATTTGTAGAAAAGGAGACAGGAAGATAGTTCCACTTAACTACCCAATTTTCCAATGGCTTTTAAACTGTTAGAACATACAACATAGAAGTGTACAGCACAGGAACAGGCCCTCAGTCCACCATGGGCACAATTCTCAACTAATCCAATCTGCCTGCATGTGGACCATACCCCTCATTTCCCTGACTGTTCATTGTTAGACTGTAGAGAACACTGACAAGTGCTCAGTGGTTAGCACTGCTGCCTCACAGCACCAGAGACCCAGGCTCAATTCCACCCTTGGGTGACTGTGTGGTGTTTGCACATTGTCCCAATGTCTGGGTGGGTTTCCTCCGGGTGCTCCACTTTCCTCCCACGGTCCAAAGATGTGCAGGCTAGGTGGATTGGCCATGCTAAATTTCCCATAGCGTTCAGAGTTGTGTAGATTAGGGGGATGGGTCTGGGTAGGATGTTCTGAGGGTCACTGTGGAATTGTTGGGCTGAAGGGCCTGTCTCCACACTGTAGGAATTCTATGATCTATGATCCCTGGATCAGTGATCAGCCATCTCGGAACCACCAGAATCAGAGTCATTGTGCTGGTCCTCCTCCCACAATTCAATGATTTTAAACTCAGGGACCAATACAGAATAACCTGACATGTCAAAGTCAGGACAATGAGAGACTCTGACAAAATGAAATTGCCATGAATTTTCAGTACTTTTCTTGGTTAAAGTTTGTTGACCAGTTCCTGTCCTGTAAATTCAAGACAATACAAACTGCAACCATGCGGTGCCAGAACTGACGAACATTCAGCCTCAAGTCTCAAGGACCAATCAAGCAGACTATTGTCCCTGAACACAGCTTCCAGGCAAGTCGCAAGTACTCCAACACACTCCTGACCAGAGTATCGTACACAGTGGATTGAGAAACTGCATCATTTGCATCTGCTATTACCCTGTATTGTTGCAAAGATTGAACTGGTTTAGTTTCTGGCTACCAGTGATCCCTGGAAATTATTCCTAGGTTCCTAAGATTACATAAACCAATGGACAATTTTAACCACATTTGGAGATATATCAAACAGAAACCGGTGTTCTCTCTTCTCAGATACTGGCTGACCCAACAACTACTAGCATTTCAGATTTAGTTTTATATCAGTCAACAACCCAACATATGGCACACAGGAAATAAAATTCAGCATCAACCTCAGAGGCTGAAGTATTGCCCACAGCTGATACTTCAATGACAGTAACTACTGGTCAAAGGTGCAAAGTGTAGGAACAGGTCCGTACTTCGAATAGAATGCAACGTCATAAAATCCTCCTATTTATTCCACAACTTTCATGATCTCAAGGAACAATTGCAAGCGTGACAAGTTTACAAGAACAGCTTCTATGGTAAAAGTAAAAACAAAAGAAATTTAGGTTTTATTAAACAACACAACTTGATTCATTGGTCCAGTGGTATAATTCACATTTTATGATAATTTGTACAATGATGTGAGAAAGGTTTCAAGTTCAGCTCTGGATGAATCCTCAATTGTTGCACAAACTGTCAGTTGTGATTTTGGACAAGTTGAGCGAGTGGGCAAATGAATAACAAATGCAGCATGACATGGATAAATGGGAAGTTATCGACTTTTGTAGCAAAAACAGGAAAGCAGATTTTCTGAATGGCAATAGATTTGAAAGAGGAAGGTGCAATACACCTCATACACCAATTTCTGGAAGTTAGCATGCAGGTGCAGCAGAACAGAATCCCTATAGTGTGGAAACAGGCCATTTGGCCCAACAAGTCCACACCAACTTTCTGAAGGGCATCCCACCCAGACTTACCACCCTATCCTATCCCAGTAACCTTGCATTTACCGAGGCTAACCCACCCAGCCTGCACATCCCTGGACACTACGTGCAATTTAGCATGGCCAATCCATCTTAACCTGCACATCTTTTGGACTGTGGGAGGAAACCAGAGCACCCGGAGGAAACCCACGCAGACACGGGGAGAATGTGCAAACTCCACACAGACAGTTGCCCAAGGCTGGAATTGAACCTGGATCCCTGGCACCAAGAGGCGGCAGTGCCAACCACTGAGCCACCATGCTGCCCTTTTGGCAGGTGAAGTTGGTAAAGACACATTGGCCTTCAAAGTAAGATGATTCATGTACAGAAGTTAGCATGTCTTGCTGCAATTGTACAGATCCTTGGTGAGACCAGGCCTGGAATATTAGGTGCAGTTCTGGCCGTGACGAGAGTTCAGCAAAGGCTTACCAGACTGATTCCTGGTACGGCAGGACTGATGTACGAACAGAGACTAGATCTGTTAGCAGTACATTCACTGGAGACTAGAAGAATGGGGTGTGGGTGGAATCTCAAAGGAACCCATAAAATTTAACAGAACTAGGCAGGGTAAACACAGGATGCTTCCAATAACTGGGGAATCCAGAACCGAGCATTGCACTCTAAGGATAGGAGTAAGGCTATTTAAAACTGAGTTGAGGAGAAATTTTTTGACCCACACAGAGCGGTGAGCCTGCGTTTTCAATAAAGAGTCAAATACATTTCTTAAGGCTAAGAAGATCAAAGGTATGGGGAAAAAGCAGAAACAGGGTAGAATTAGATGATCTGCCATTGATCATATTGAACATGGAGGTGCCAGTATTGGGACTGCAGTGGACAAAATCAGAAGTCACAACATCAGGTTACAGTCAACAGGTTTATTTGAAATGTCAAGCTTTGGAGTTCCTTTGTCAGGTGATGTCAGGTACAGACAGCAGAGATTGAGTGAATATCTAGAAGAGTATAAGGGCAGTAGGAGTATACTTAAGGAGGAAATCAGGATGGCAAAAAGGAGACATGAAATAGCTTTGGCAAATAGGGTTAAGGAAAATCCAAACAGATTCTATCAATACATTAAGGACAAAAGGGAAACTAGGGAGAGATCAGGATCCCTTAAAAATCCTTCCAGGGAAAAGGAGTTTCAGTTACAGAGCTGGTTTGGAGAAAGAAGCCCTATTCCTCTTGAAAAGTGTAGATTTAGAAGAGATTTGATAGAAGTTTTAAGATTATGAATGATCTATTGAGACAAGGACAGGGATACCCTGTTCCCATTTGTGGAAGGACTGAACATCAGAGAACATCAACTTGTAATGATGGGCAAAAGAACAGTGACATTTAAAAAAAACATTTTTAAGCAGCAAGTGGTTACGACGTTTAATGAGCTGTGTGTGTTATGGAGCCAGTGTCAATACAGATCTTCAAAAGGCTTAAAGCAGAAGAAACATACACAAGGAAACGCAGGGTATTGGGACAATCTGAGTTACTCTTCTAGACAACTGAAGCAGAGAATGGACTGAATGATTACAGCAAAGAAATAAATCAACAGATAAAATCAGTCCCTACTGTCGATGGAATTAAGGTACCCTCATTTACTTTACAAAAGTCATCCATACTTTTCAACACTAATAATCTCCCCTGACGATCCCTATTCTATTGCAGATAGGATTCCTTTCATGTGTCTGCACATGACAGTATCAGTGAGCAGTAGGCAGACAGGTTATGTCAGACAAAAAGAAAAAACAGACAGGTGAACAAAGAGGGCAGGAGGAAGGGGTGGGGGTTTGGGAGAGTAAGAGTGACCCAGGCAGGTGAAGGAAGAGATAAACATAAAGATTTAGATAGTTAAGAGAGGGGGGGGACGGCTGTGAAGGGGGACAGAATGACCGTGGTGATGTTGGGGACACAGAGAGAGAGGGGTACAATGAGCCGGGGCGGGCGGGGATCAGGGCGAGTGTGTGGGAGGGGAGTTGGGGATAGTCACTGGGAGCCCGCAGCAGCCTCTAACACCCCCCTCCTCCCTTCCCCACCCCATTCCCCAGCTGGAGGCCAGCCTCCCGGTCGCTATAGAGACGGCGCAGCGCCTGAGTTACAGTGAGCCTAGGCCGCAGGAAGTAAGGAACCAGAAGCTGCACCACCACCCAAAGGGAGGCGTCCTCTGCTGGGCTGGGCGGAATTCAGGCTGCAGCCCCTGTAACACCCCCTCCTTCCTTCCCTCCCTCTCTCTCCGTTCTCTGCCCCTTACCCGAATCCCTGGAAAGCCTGAGGCCTGGGCAAGCCATACAACAAAGAAGCCTGGGCCTCTCCCTCCCACCTGGCCTGAGGGCCCGAAGCCAGCACCGCACTCACCAGGTCGCGAGTATTTTCCATCAGGGCCCGCTCTCCTACCACCTCCTCCGGCTCCCCGCCGCCCGCTACCGCTCCCCGTCCCGCTGCCTCCGGTTTTTCTTCAAAACTCCGTTGCGGAATATCAACAAAATTAGCATATCGGCCGGCTGAGTGCGCCTGCGCGCCTCTGGCCCCCACGCCCCCGCTCGGTCACGTGGTGCCTGGGCCTTTAACTGGGAGAGGTCGTGCGCATGTGCACACAGGAGGTGCTGTGTCAATTTCCAATCTTCATCTGCGCGCACCCTGCAAATCTCCAAGGTGCAGACTGAGGATGTAAACATATCACCAGCAGCTTATCAAACTGTATGCGCTCCCGTCAGTGGGAGCAGCAGGTGAAGTCCCAGAAACAAGCTCAGTCATAAACACCACCACCTCTTTCTGAACGTGGTCAGCGATTAACTTTGATCCAGACACCAACTCGCCCTGGGAGACAGTAAGAACTGCCGATGCTGGAGTCAGAGATAACACAGTGTGGAGCTGGAGGAACACAGCAGGCCGGGTGAAGAAGGGTCCTGACCCAAAACGTCAGCTTTCCTGCTCCTCTGATGCTGCCTGGCCTGCTGTGTTCCTCCAGCTCCACACCGTGTTATCACTAACTCGCCCTGGGATCTTTTTATGCGCTCTTATCGAGAAGACGTGGCCCTAGTTTAACATCTTAGTCAAATGACGGCATCCCTTAATACAGCGCTGCCTCGGTACTGCGCTGAAATATCAGCTTTGTTTTGTTACTGGACTCTCCAGAGGGCACTATCACGCAACAACCATACCACTCGGAAGTTGTTGTTTCAGAAGTAAGAGTTTATTAGGCTATCAACCCTGACGCTACTGCCCCTACTATTACCCGTAGCCTTGACTGTCATAGTCAACACGACAAGCTATCCGCTGGTAAATGTACACTTAGTTGGAGAGTAGCTTGCTCTGATGCCTTAAGAGCACATCGTAAATGTGGAACATTTCAATCAACTGACTGATCACAGACATCATTAACACCTTAGTAATACAATTATTAAATAATCTCCAATGCATCAGAGACCGAGTGTACGCTCTTCAGGTGAAGTGCGGTTGGAGACAGAAGCGAACTAGGTTGTATTCATAAAATTCAGATCCGATTCTCACACCACACATTCTGTCCTAATTTTTATATCTTCATATTCCTCTCCAGTTTCCCTTTAACTGCATCAAAGCTACGCACCTCAATCACCCCATGTGGTAGTATATTCCACACTCCCGCCACTATCTGCGTAAAGACTTTGATCCTGAGTTCCTTATTGAATGTGTTCAGAACGATCTGATGTATTCGTGGACCCTAGTTGGGAACCACAAGTGGAAACGTATCAATTTATTCCGACTGTGTCATATTATGCTTTTAACGTCTTGATTTAGTGCCAAACATGCAAGTTTGATATAACAAAGAACAATAGATGCTGGAAATCTGAAACAAAAACCGAGGAAGGGTGACTGGATTCGAAACGTTAACTTTGCTTTCTCTCCACAAATGCTGCCAGACCTGCTGAGTTTCTCCAGCAATTTTTGCTTCTTGATGCAACAATATGAGTTTTCTGTGATATGGACTTTAAGGTGCTGGAGATACAGCACCATGGTGGATAGTAATTACCATGTGACAAATGTCTTTATGCAATTCTCATTATAATGTGCATACTTGGTATGTTTTCTCTGCCCAGTGGCATGACCTTGACACATTGGCTCAAAATTAAAAATCAGCAGATTCTTAAAATGGTTTTTATCACCGGTGGTTTGTCATTGCCTTCTACTAACAGGGGCAGGTTGAGGAACCTGTTCCCAAATCTATCTCTGCTGATTCTGATGAAGAACCACTAGAGTCAAGATGTTAACTCTGCATTCTCTCTCCACATATGCTGCCAGACCTGCTGCGTTTCTCCAGCAATTTCTGTTTATGTTTCAACTGGAAGGAGAATTGAGTCTGTGCTATTGGCATTATTCTGAACCACACGTCAGCCATGCAGCCAACTACACTAACCAGCCCGCACATGTTCAGACAGGAATTCATAATGATTGAACTTGACAGGATGTGTGATCAGACTAAACATTTATAATACAGTAATAATTACATTAGCACAACTAGATTTAAACATTTTAAGGGTCAATGGACTGAAACATTAACTCTGATTTTTTCTTCACAGATGTTGCCAGAACTGCTGTGCTTTTCCAGCAACTTCTGTTCTTGTTCCTGACTTACAACATCCGCAGTTCTTTTGGTTTAGATTGAAACATTACTGTGTCAGTAGCACACTGAACGATTAATCATGGCTTTGATGAACATTGCAAGTTCAGGACACGAAGAGAAGAATTCAGCATCTCAAACCTCTTCCATCATTTAATTAGATCATGGCTGATCAGTACCTTCATTCCATCCATCTGCTTTTGTTTTATAACCTTTTAAACTCTTCCCTAACAAAAATCTATCAATTTCAGTTTTGAAATTTCAATAGTTCCAGTTTCCAACCAAGCAGTTGTGCATCAAACATAAAGTGTCTGTAAATATTCACTCTCTATATTCAATTCTCTCATCCTTCATCCAAGTGATTCATAAACTTGAAGAAAGGCTACAGCCCACAACAGATCCCTGGATGCACCACTACTCATTTCCAGCACAACTCTTCTTCCATCACCTTTACCTCTGTGCCCATTTTTTTGGACAAGAGTCCTCTCCCCACCCCAAACACCCCTTCACCCATCTCCAATACTCTCACTCCACTTGGACCCCTTCCTCTAGCCTTTTACCTGCACTCAATCTGTTCATTCAGGACTGTCAATGTGACATTGGTCACCTCAATTTCTCTGTTCCCCACCCCCCGTCCCAACCCATTCCAACCTATCCTCCTGGGAACTGACTGCACTCCGTGCTCTCAGATCCAACCCTGACTTTGTAAATAATCCTGCCAATAAGGGAGGTGCTGTTGTAGTCTGGCAGACTGACCATTGCAGAGGCTGAGTGCTAACTCTCAGATACCTCCTCCTATCTCCCCTGGACCATGACTTCATGATGGATCACCAGGCCATTGTATCAACTATAGACACCAACTTAATTTCATCCAGTGATCTCCCCCTCCACTGCCTCCAAGCTGATAGTCCCCCAAACCCTCACGGCTTGCTTCGACCTCCTTCCCAAAATTCACAAACAGGACTGCTCGGGCAGACTCATTGTTTCTGCTTGCTTCTGCCCCACAGAACTCATCTCTTCTTACCTCGACTCAGTCTTTTCTTCCCTGGAATCGTGATTCCTTTGACAATTTATGCCAGTTCCAGAATTTCCAGTTTGTGGGCCCCAGCCGCCTCTTCTTTACCATGGCCGTGCAATCCCTTTATATATCCAACCCCATCATCTTGGTCTCAGGGCTTGCTGCTTCTTCCTGCAACAAAGACCTGAATCGTCCCCATCCACCACCAGATTGCTCTACCCAGCCAAGCTCATCCTCACCCTGAACAACTTTTCTTTTAATTCTCATTTTCTACAGGTCAGAGGGGTGGCCATGGGTATGCGCATGGGCCCCAGTTATGTTTGTCCCTTTGTGGAGCACATGGAACATTCCTTGTTACAGTCCTATTCCTTCCCCAACCACAACTCTTTCACTGGCCTATCGATGATATCATCAGTGTGACCTTCCTCTCTTGTGCGGAATTTGAAAAGTTTATCGATATGGCTTACAATTTCCACCCTGCTCTCATTTTCACCTGGTCTATCTCTGACTCCTCCCTACTCTTCCTCGACGCTGTCGTTGACAGGGGTCTCATCTCTCATACTTCGGCCCTCACCCTCTCTCTTCCCTCCCACAACAGTGATAGGGTCTCCCTTGTCCTCACCTACCATCCCACCAGCATCCACATCCAGAAGGTAATGAGCCACCACTTCCACGACCTCCAGTGTGAAACCACCATCAGACACAAATTTCCCTCCCCACCTTGTCAGCCTTCCACAGGGACCGTTCCCTCTGGGACTCCCTGGTCCACTTTTCCTTCACTCCCAACACCACCTCACAGCCTCATGGCGCCTTCCCCGGCAACCAGGCAAGGCATAACACCTATCCATTTACTTCATCCCTCCTCAGTATCTCAGGGCCCAAACATACCTTCCAGGCGAAGCAGCACTTTACCTGCACTTCCCACAATTTGGTCTACTGCATTTGCTGCTCACAATGTTGTCTCCTCTACATTGGTGAAACAAAGCGTGGACTGGATGACCGCTTTGGAGAACACCTGTGTTCTGCTTGCAAAAAAAATCCTGAACTTCTAGTTGCCTGCCACTTCAAAACACCACCCTGTTCCCTGGCCAACATCTCTGTCTCAGGCCTGCTGCAGTGTTCCAGTGAAGCTCAGCGCAAGCTGGAAGAACAACACCTCATTTTCCACTTGGGAAGCCTGCAGCCCTCTAGGCTCAATATCGAGTTCAATAACTTTAGGGCCTGCACTCTCCCATGTCCTTCCCCCAACCCCTACACATCAGGCCTTGTTATCTCTCTCTCACACACACACACACAACAACAACAAAAACAAAGTTGCTGGAAAAGCTCAGCAGGTCAGAACTGTTCTGAAGAAGGGTCTCCGGACCCGAAACGTTAACTCTGTTTTTTCCTTCACGATGCTGCCAGACCTGCTGAGCTTTTCCAGCAACTTTGTTTTTGTTCCTGATTTACAGCATCCGCTGTTCTTTTGGTTTTTACTTGTTATCACACAGTCTGCTATTACACTCCACCCATTGTTAGCCACTAACAGTCCCTCCTAGCCAGATCATTATCCATTCCTTTGTCTGTCTGACCCTTTTTCTCCATTTTGGGCTCTATCCCCACCTCCCATTTATTCCATACACCCTCCCACCATCGTATTTTCTGCATATAAACTGACAATTTCCTAGCTCCTATGATGCTGCTTGACCTGCTGTGTTCATCCAGCCCCATGCTTGTTATCTCTAATTTCCTAGCTACTATCAGTTTGGGGCAGCATGGTGACTTATTGATTAGCACTGCTGTCTCACAGCACCAGGGACCCGGGTTTGATTCCACCCTTGGGTGGCTGGATGTCTGTGTGGAGTTTGCACATTCTCCCCATGTCTGTGTGGGTTTTCTCCCACAATCCAAAGATGTGCAGGTTAGGTGGATTGGCCATGCTAAATTGCTCATAGTGTTCAGGGATGTGCAGGCTGGGTGGGTTAGCCATGGGAAATGCAGAGCGACAGGTACAGGGTGGGGCATTGGGTTTGGCTAACATGGTCT
Organism: Ginglymostoma cirratum; assembly: GCA_024137785.1. Classification (NCBI taxonomy): domain Eukaryota; kingdom Metazoa; phylum Chordata; class Chondrichthyes; order Orectolobiformes; family Ginglymostomatidae; genus Ginglymostoma; species Ginglymostoma cirratum. The sequence goes on along the minus strand of JAHRHZ010000082.1, from coordinate 21,109,205 downwards.
TCATAGGGTCAGTGTAGACTCAATAGATCGAATGGCCTACTCCCACACTGTAGAGATTCTATGATTCTGAGGAAAGGTCACTCGACCTGAAACGTTAACTCTGATTTCTCTCCAGATGCTGCCAGACCTGCTGAGCTTTTCCAGCACTTTCTATTTTTGTACTCAATATAGTGTCAGTTTTACTGCACAACTTCTATCCCAACTCTCTGTCTCCTCCCGATAAATCAATTCTTTATCCAAACCAATGAAGAATTTGCCTTCTATTATATGTGGTCTCATTGATGTCAATAGTCTGATGAGCAAAACTTTGTTAAATGCAAGTGTGAACAAGACTGATTGTATTCATGCAAGAAAAAAATCAAATTAGAAAGGTAAAATGATGCAGCAACAGATTTGTTATCTCTATACTAACTTGGTAGCTGGAGCAATCAATCCTCTTGTTTGCTCTGTCAGGTCTGGGTAAAAACTCTTACTACTTTGTACCTAAGATTTTTTGTACCTAGGCACTTTGGTAGATGGTGACATGATACACTTTTCTCTGTGCTTGAATACACGTGACAAAGAAATCTAAAAAACATGTAAAACTCAGCCAGTTGGACTGAGATGTGCTAATCTCAGGGTTTACACCATTAGTTGAGTTTCTCTCAGTATGAAGCTGTGACTTCTCCCAACCATTGCTCAGATAAGTTTGTAACTAATCATCACCACAAAGAATAAGGCTTGTTTTAAAATATTAATCCTGTGTGGGACCCTGATAATTAACTTGGTAAATTCAATGTATAATTTAATAGAAAAATCTAGAATTAATCCCAAACTATGGATCATTTTCGCTGACCAGTGTAGTAGTATGTATTTTACAATGGGCTTTGGAGATAATAATTTGACAGGATCACTGTACCTGACTGGTATCTGCCACTGGTAATGAAATAGAAGCACATTTAATGTGGAGAGGATTAAGACTGATTTACACTGTCCTGCCCTCCCAGTGGGAAAAAAATCCTATCAACAATCACTGCCTAAATCATGCAGGAAAAGTAATCATTTAAATATGAAGTAGAGTGTAGCAAATAGCATGTGTCACTATGTAGCTCCAAACAGCTGATATATTTGGCAAAATTAGGGAGAGGGTATAATCAAAATAAAGTTCCTATCACTACCCTAAATTATGATGGCTCAACACATACTCAAACATGCAGGTCTGAGTTGATTTAATACACAACCTGGTGGTCAGGTCTTAGGAGAATAGGAAAGAGATGTAGGAGGAGGCCATTTGGCACTTCAACCCTGCTCCACCATTCAACTCGATCATGGCTTATCTTCTAACTCAATGCCATTTTCCCATTCTATCTTGGCATCATTTAAGATATTTAATATCCAGGGATGAGAAAGGATAAAGGAAAAAGTCACTCGTGGAGTGGTGTACACAACCTTTGAGCCACGTGGTAAGAACTGTAAAAAGGAAGAAACACAGGGATTTTGTCAGGAAGATTTGGTAATAATCAGGGGAGATTTTAATCTCCATAAAGACTTGCAAAATCAGATTGTCAAAGGTCATCCAGATGAGGAATCCACACAACATTTTTGAATTGTTTTTTTACAACAAGACATTCTGGAGCTATCCAGAGAGCAGGCTGTATGAGACCTAGTATTATGCAAGGAGATAGGATTAACCAATTACCTTATCAGGAAGGCACCACAAGGCAACAGCCACCAAAATATGATAGAATTTTACATCAATGTGAGGGAGAGAAAAGTAGATCCTAAACTAAGTATTTTAAATTTACTTAAGGTCAATTATGGGGGCATGAATGTAGTTAGCTATAGCGAACTGGCAAATTAAATTAAGCAATGGGTCAACAGAGATGCAGTGGCAGAAAATTAAGTGGCTATTTCACATTACACAGAATGGATATATTCTAATGAAAAAGAAAATTCTTTCCAAGGCAGTGTACCTACATCCATGGTTAACCAAAAGTCTCAGACTTTCAAAAAAAAAAATATTATTTTGCAAACTTGAAAGGTAGGGTGGTAGATTAGCCAAATATTGTTTAAAAAAGCAAAAAATAACATAAAAACACAAATAAGAAGACAAGAATTAGAGTATGAAACAAAGCTAGCCAGAAATACAAATATAGATAGCATAAATTTCTATGGATGTATTTAGAAGAAAAGATTCAATAACACGAGCATTGGCTCCATAGGAAATAAGTCTAGGGAATGTACAGGTATAATGGAAAATAAAGAGATGGCAGATTAATCAAAAAGGTATTTTGCACCGGACTACACTTTGGATATGGATAGCATTCCAGAAATAGCAATAAATCAGGAAATGGAGGGGAGGGAGGAAATGAAGAAAATCACAATCATCAAAGAAATGATAATGAACAAATGGTTGGAAATGTAGGCTGACAGGTGCTAGGTTCTCATGGACATGGCCTTAAGATTTTAAAAGAAATAGCTATTGAGATATCTTGTGCATTGTTTCTCATTTTTCAACACCCCACAATCAGGGAAGATTTCATTAGGTTGCAAACTTTTAGTGTAAGTCCTTTATTGAATAAAGGTGGGAGATAGAGAAGAGAAACTTACAGTCCAGTTAACAACGTCTGTAACAGGAAAAATGTTGGAAGTTACTATTAAAGAGGTACTTGCGGGGCACTTAGAATGTTCAAAGAAACCAGGCAGAATTAATTTTAGCTTTGTGAATCATGTTGAACCAATTTATCGGAGTTCTTTAACTAAGTAACGTGTTGTTCAAGGTGGACCAGTGGATGTACCATACTTAATTTTTCAAAGGCATTTGATAAGGTGCCATATCACAGGTTATTGCGGAAAATAAAAACTAATGGTGTAATATGTAACATTTAAAAAAAATTTACTCATGGAACGTGAGCAGAATTTATTGTCCATTCCTTGTAGCACTTGAGAAACTCGTGGTGAGCTGCCTTCTTGAACTACTGCATTCCATGTTGTGTAGGTAGACCTATTATGATGTGAGGGAAGCAATTCCAGGATTTGATTCAGCTAGACTGAAGGAACAGTGATATATTTCCAAGTCAGGATGGTGAATGGCTTGACAGGAAATTGGCAGGTGGTGGTGTTCGACCATAGGTAGAAGATTGATAGACAGCAAGCACAGAGATAACAAGCATGGGGCTGGATGAACACAGCAGGTCAGGCAGCATCATAGGAGCAGGAAAACTTGACGTTTCGGGCCTAAACCCTTCATCAGAAATGGGGGAGGGGAAGAGGGTTCTGAAATAAATAGGGAGAGAGGGGGAGGCGGATAGAGGATGGGTAGAGGAGAGGATAGGTGGAGAGGAGGCAGACAAGTCGAAGAGGCGGGGATGGAGTCAGTAAAGGTGAGTGTAGGTAGGGGGGGTAGGGAGGAGATAGGTCAGTCCAGGGAGGACGGACAGGTGAAGGGGGCGGGATGATGTTATTAGATAGGAGATGGGGGTGTGGCTTGGGGTGAGAGGAAAAACAGGTT
>JAHRHZ010000082.1:21079367-21090715 GCA_024137785.1 Ginglymostoma cirratum | reverse complement strand
GTCCAGACCCGAAACATCAGCTTTCCTGCTCCTCTGATGCCGCTTGGGCTGCTGTGTTCATCCAGCTCTACACCTTGTTATCTCAGGTTCTTCAGCATCGGCAGTTCCTACTCTCTCTACTCAATTAATATAATATCCACCACTATTCAATAACCAAGGAAGTAAGGCACTCATAGCACTCTAAAACATTCATACTATTCTTTCGCAATAAAGCAGATATTGCTGGGAAATTTCAGCAGGTCTTGCAGCCTCTGTGGAGAGAAACCAGACTTAAAGTTTCAGGTTCAGCCACCCTTCTTCAGAACTGGAGTTTCAGATTTCCAACATCTGCAGTTCTTTCAGTTTTTTTTTTGTGTTATACTGTTCTTTCATCTCATTTCATGAAAATAGATGCATAAAGCACAGAGGATTGGCGATAATTAATGGGAAGGTAGGCTTGAAGACATAAATGGTCTGCTCTTTTTCTTAGTGTTATTAACCAGGTTGAAGTTCAAGTACTAAAATGAAACAAAGAACTGCAGATGCTGGAAATCTAAAACAAAAACAGAAATTGCTGGAGAAACTCAGCAGGTCTGACAGCATCTGTAGAGAGGTAGAGTTAATGTTTTGTGTCTGGTGACCCTTCATCATAACGAGTAGTAGCTAGGAAAGGGATGGATAATGGCAAGCTAGGAAGGGAGAAAAGCTGACAGTGGGGACCATGAGTTGGTGAAAATGGGTTGGATGTGCTGAAAGCAGTCCACGTGATAACAAGGTCTCGGGTATGGGATGTGGATAAAGGACAATGAAGAGAGTGTTCAGGCTTTAAAATTATTGAGTTCATTATTGAGTCCTGATGGCTGCAGGGTCCGAAGCAGAAAATTAGGTAATGCTTTTCCAGCTTGCACTGTACTTCGCTGAAGAACTGCAGCAGACCCGAGTCAGTAGTGTCTTGTCACTTAGTCCGTTGTGCTTGTGTCACTTCTTTGAAAGAACTGTAATTTAACCATGTTTCCCTCCTCTTTGCCCATACCTTTGCAAATTTTGTTTTACAAATATTTATCAATTTTTAAAACATTATTATTGAATCCTGTTCCCACAATCTTTCAGAAAATGCATTTTAGGTCATCGTAAAAACATTAAAAAAGGTTGTTCTCATTACCCCTGTGGTTCTTTGCTAACTGTTTTAAATCTATGCCCTATTGAATTTGTTGGGTTTCAAAGAAGACTTCATCTGTCTCTCCACAGATGCCGCCAGTGCTGCTGAGTTTCCCCAGAATGTTCTGTTTCTCAGATCTCCAGTATCCACAATACGTTGCTTTTATCTTAAATCCGTGCTCACTACACCACCCCCAAGGCCTTGACATACTTTCTAAAGTATGGTGTCCAGAATTGGAACTAATACTCCAACTGAGAATTAGCATTTATTAATCAGAAATTTAACTTCGCAACTATATTTGCATATGTGGCTAATGACTACCATATTAGACAACACAGTTCAAATATTATCAATGCGGTGGTCATTTTGTTTCTACTTCATATGTAATGCATTATCTATAGTCACAGATTCGGCCAGCTGTGTCTCTGTAGCTGTTGGTAGTAACATTCTACAGGTTTCTGTGGCTTTGCAAGGAAAGTGTATTCGAGACAATGTGAAAGTGGATCAGAAAATAACAAAGCATAGCTCAAACTAATGTATGAGGCAATGGTTTAACGTACTGTTTCCGTTTCTGTAACTTGATTTATCTTTGGAAATTGTTCAACACTTTTTCTTGTATTTATCTTGGTGTACACATTGACTATGAGCTTAGCTTGCTCCAACAGTACCTCGTGCGGGAACAATACTGCATGTCATACATAATTAGTCTGTGAATAACCTGCTACTGTATTGCTGAGGGTGCCTGCATGTTATTCAGAAGGAGAATGTGAATAATTCAGGTCTGTTCTTTGGCTGTTCTCCTTCTATTCTAAAGAAGCATTCCACATGAAGTGAAGCCAAATTGCCCTTTTATATACCATAATTCATTAACTGCTCATGCTTCAAAGCAGGAAGGTCCTGTTCAGACTTCCTTCTCGGTTCATTGATTTCAGTCAAGTAGTCAGATGGGCAAGGTTGGGAAAATTTGCAGGTATTTCTGGTCCTGATTCCTGTTCAGTAACTTCAAAATTAAACTGTACCCTTGTCACACTAGATGACAATTGGATTTGCTTCAGTTGGCCTGCACTCTAATTGTTGCATGTTTTCTCATTTTTTTTGAGCCATTCACACCTCAGTCTTGTGATTTTAGTTAAAAATACTCATACTGATATAATGCCCTACTGGATAAAAATGATTCATACAATCTGTGACAACTTGAATTGATAACAACTTTAGAAAGCAGCCACCTGACAACTGAGAAGTTGAACCTGAAGATACTGTGCACATATCCAGAAAGATAAATTGGTTAAAAAAAATGGATTAACTTTGCTCTGCCTTAAAAATCTTGTACGTTTCAATAAAGTCCCCTTTCATTCTTCCAAACATCAATACTGGAGAGTATTGATCGCCATACTGACAGAAGGTGTTAGTACACTAGAAGCAGTTCAGAGAAGGTTTACTAGGCTAATATTCGGAATGAGTGGATTGCCTTACGAGGAAAGGCTAGACAGGCTAGGCTTATATCTTCTAGAGTTTAGAACAGTCAGATGTGACTTAATTCTAACATACAAGTTCCTGAGGGGACTTGACTGGGTAGATGTTGAAAGGATATTTCCAATTATGGGAGAATCCAGAACTAGAGGTAGTTTAAAACACCCGTTTAAAACAAAGATGAGGAAACATTTGTTCTCTCAGAGGGTTGTGAGTCTTCTTCAAAAGGCAGTGGATGCAGATCTTTAACTATTTTGAAGGCAGAGGTATCTTTGAATGATTTATTGTCACTTGTATTTTTAAAATACACTGAAAAGCTTCAAATGTCTCCACAATCTGGCGCCATTTTGAATGTCACTAAGGGGGTGAAAGATTATTGGGGATATGCAGGAATGCAGAGTTGAGCTTAAAATCAGATCAGCTATGACTTTATTGAATGGTGGACCTGGCTTGAACAGTCAGGTGGCTTACTCTTGTTCTTCAATCTGCTTAACTTGGACCCCAGCCTTTTGTGATTCATGGACAACAGCTTTGAAACCCCAGTGTTCTGTCGCTTTCTGCAGACTTTCTACATTTAAATAATATTCAACTCCTCTATTCTTCATGCCAAAATACACAACCCAGACAGCAAGGTGGCTCAGTGGTTAGCACTGCTGCCTCACAGTGCTATGGGCCTGGATTCAATTCCAACCAACCTCCGGTGACTATCTGTGTAGAGTTTGCAAGTTCTCCCATGTGTCTGTGTATGTTTCTTCCCACGGTCCAAAGATATGCAAGTTAGGTGGATTGGCCATGCCAAATTACCCATCGTGTTCAGGGATGTGTAGGTTAGGTGTGTTGGCCATGGGAAATGAAGTGTTACAGGGATGGATCTGGGTGGGGTACTCTTTGGAGGACTGGTTTAGACTTGTTGGGCTGAATGGCCTGTTTCCACACTGTATGGATTCTCACATTATATTCCCCTCTGCCAAGTTTTTGTCCACTTGCTTAATTTACCTCAATCCCTCTGCAGACTCTGTGTCAGCCTCACCACTTGCCTCCCACCTGTTTCATGCCTTCTGCAAACTTGGCTATAGTACGTTCACTTTCCTCATGCCATTAACATATATTGTAAATAACTGTGGCTCCAGCACTGATGCGTGTGGCACTTCATTTGTAACATGTTACCATCTTGGTAATGCCTCCTTATCCCAATTCTTTGTCTTCTACTAGTTTGATCCTATATCCATAATGTGCTTCTTCCAACACATGGGCTCTTAGCTTTTTAAACGTGTGTTACATTACCAAACATATTCTGAAAATCAAAATATTTATCACATCCACTACTTTCCCTTTATCTATCCTGCTTGTTACCTAATCAAAAAATTCCAGTAAATTTGTCAGGTATGATTTCCCCTTTATGAGGCCATGCTGATCCTGCTTTGATCACATTATATGTTTCTAAATGCTTTGCTATTACATCCTTTATAACAGATTCTAACATTTTTTCAAGATCAGACATTAAGGTAACTGGCAGACGGTTAGCCTTTTTTGTCTTCTTCCCATTTTTAATAAAAGGTGTTACATTAGAAGTTTTCTAATTCTCTGGGACTTTCCCAGAATCTAAGGATTCCTGGAAGATTACAACAAGTGCATCCACCACCTCCATACCTGCACCCTTTAATTTCCACAACGTATCCTATCGTGTCAAGGGAACTTATTATTCTTTAGCCCCATTAGTTTCCTTAGCCATTTGATAATTTTGTACTTTTGTAATATTGTTATTGCCTTCTATTGTGAATGCTGAAGCAAAGTATTCATTCAACTCTGCCTTTTCCTGGTTCCCCTTTGTTATTTCACCAGCCTTAGCCTTTAATGGGCCTGTGTTCCCTTCTGCTTCTCTCTTTATTTTTATTTATTTAAAGAAGCTCTTGCTGTCTGTTTTGATATTACTTGCAAGTTAACCCTCAAAGTTTATGTTCTTTCTCTATTATTTTTGGTTGACTTTTGTTGATTTTCTAAAACATTCCCAATCCTCTGGTTTACCACCAATCTTTGCCATGTTTTTTTTTCCTTTAATTTGATGCAATCCCTAACTTCCTTTCCTTTAGGTACCTTGTGCACCTCTGTCAAATCTCTCCTTAATCTGCTTTGCTCCAAGGAGAACAAGTTCTGTTTCTCCAAACTCACTTTGCAGCTAAACTCTCTCTCTGCTCTGGAACCATTCTGGTAAATCTCCTGTGCACCCTTTCAAGCATTGCCAAGTCCTTCCTAAAGCATGATGGCCAGAACTTATTGCCTAACCAGGCATTAATAAATATTCACCATAACATTTGTGATTTTAAACTCAATATCACAATCTGTAAAGCCACAATATTTTAAAATCTACTCTCTCAATATGTCCTTTCAAGTCAAAGATATATACACATATGAATCTCCAAGTTTCTATGTCCATTTGCAGTGTTTAGAATTATGTAAAGTAATTTACATTGATTCAATATTAAAATATATGTTCAACCCACGTATCTGTACGCACAGGAAATCTGAAATAAAAACAGAAAATATTTGAATACTCAGTGAGCCTACCAGCACATGGGTGATGAACTTTCATTAGAACCACTTCCAGTATTTTATGTTAATATGCCAGGAAGAACACACTTGCTTTTACTTGAAATAGTTCCATAGGATCTCTTCCATTAACCTGAGGCCTCACTTTTATTAAGCCCTTCAAAGCATGGCACTTCCAATGGCGCAAAATTGGAATATCTGTTTTGACTTTTGTATTCAAGTCCTCGATGAAGATTTCAAGCCATAACTGTCACTGAGAGAAAAGAATGCTGTCATCTAAGCCATAGGGAAAAGAAATATGGACAGCACAGTTTTTGTGGAACAAGAACAGAAGTTGCTGGAAGCTCAGCAGGTCTGGCAGCTCCTGTGAAGAAAAAAAAACCAGAGTTAACGTTTCAGTCCGGTGACACTTCAAGACAGACCTGCTGAGCTTCTAGCAACTTCTGTTTTTGTTCCTGATTTATAGCATCCGCAGTTCTTTTGGTTTTTATATAGTTTTGGAGGAGCTCACGTTTATGAAAGAATCTTTTTGATTTGTTAATAGTTCCATTGTATTGTATAATGTGATTGGTAGAAAGTAAACTAGACAAAAGAATGGTTTATCACTAGCAATTCTGATGTTCATAACAATTTTATTCAGGGAGGAATCTTGTCTGTGGTCCTTAAACCTTGCGTCCAAAGTTTAAAAAAAAAGATAAATGACTCAACCATTCATAGATGTCAACTATCATCACAGAATCCCTGTAATTGTACAAAGGGCTGTATGGAAGATGATAGAGTTACCCGGTTTAGCCCGAGAACAGAGATAACAAGGTGTACAGCTGGATGAACACAGCAGGCCAAGCAGCATCAGAGGAGCAGGAAGGCTGACGTTTTGGGTCGAGAGCCTTAGGCACGAAACGTCAGCTTTCCTGTTCCTCTGCTGCTGCTTGGCCTGCTGTGTTCATCCAGCTCCACACCTTGTTATCACAGATTCTCCAGCATCTGCAGTTGCTACCAACTCTAGCCCGAGAATAGCACGTGACAGGATCACATGACTTGTGGAAGCTCGCTACGTTCCGTCATTGATCGGTGCGGGGGCGCGCAGTCTGGAGGGGGCGGGACCGCGCCCATCGAACGGGAACGCGCAATGTGGGGGCTGGGCAGCGCGCTGAGGGGGCGGGGTTCGAGCCAGTGGCCTCGAGCCGAGCGGCGTCGTCAACAGGGAGGGAGCGGGAGACGGCTGAGCGACGGAGAGAAGAAAGCACCTGGAGCTGAGGAGAAATATTGATGGTTATCCCCTTAACTTCCACCGGTGTAAATCACTGATTTGTCTATATGTTTTCCTCTGCATTTCGATAATTTAAAGAAAATGGAAATGGATGATGGGGTGGTTTACCAGGATGACTCCAACACTAATGTTATGTCGGAGCGGGTGTCGGGCCTGGCGGCTAGTATTTACCGGGAGTTCGAGCGGATGATCCGCAAGTACGACGAAGATGTGGTGAAGGACCTGATGCCGCTGGTGGTCGGTGTGCTGGAGAACCTGGACGCGATGTTCGCCGAGAACCAGGAACACGAGGTGGAGCTGGAGCTATTGCGGGAGGACAACGAGCAGCTCATCACCCAGTATGAGCGGGAGAAAGCCTTGCGGAAGCACGCCGAGGAGGTGAGTGAGTGTCCCGGGCCAGGGTGAGGGCGCCGTCGCTTTTCACTCTCCATCGGGATGGCTCCCGCTTCGATCTCTCAACCGAACCTCCGCTTCCCCCCCTCCTCCTCATTGGACCAGTGCTTCAGACTAAAGCCCACCTACTTTACCTCCTGCACCCTGATTGGTCGGTCGTCCTGTCACTCAGCACGCTAGCAGGTTTGATTGCACTACGATGACAACCTAACGGGCCCTAGTTTTCAAAACAAGCCCAACTTGTGTGTGTTATATATTTTTTAAATGAAGTGTGGGTATTTATTGATGAAGGTTGTGTCGACGCCGATTTACTTCGGTAATATATTTCACTTGCAGTATCTTCTGGCGTGTGTTGGCACAGTGTTTCCCTGTACGTCATCTGCATGAATACGCGCAACATCGATGTGGGTTGAACACAAAAATCTCAGTCAATTCTTACTTAATGGACCAGAATAACCAAGAAAATTTAAAGTAACCCTTTAAAACACTGTTTACCAGAAACCAGTTAAGATCTTAACATGCGAACTCTGCTTTTTGTAAAAATCTGAGTTAAGATGTTAGGAACCTAATGGCCTATAAGTTGTTTTGTTTCAGAGGAAAAAGATTTTGGGACTTTTTCCTAAAAGGGATATGTTTTCTGAAAAATTCATTGCTCATTTCTTTGAGTGTAGGAGTTGGGAAGTCATTTTGAGGTTGTACGGGACATTGGTGAGGCCTCTTCTGGAATAGTGTGTCCAGTTCTGGTTGCCCAGTTATAGGAAGGATATTATCAAGTGGAGAGGGTCAGAAGAGATTTACCAGGATGTTGCCGGGTGTGGAAGGTATGAGTTATAAAGAAAGGCAGGATAGGCTGGGACATTTTTCACTGGAATGTAGCAGGTTGACTGGCAATCTGACAGAAGTAATGAGAGGTATAGATAGAGTTAATGGTAGTTGTTTTTTCCCTAGGATGTGGAATTTCAAGACGAGGGGGCACATTTTTAAAGTGAGAGGAGAGAGATTTTTTAAAAAAAAATGAGGCAAATGTTTTTACACAAAGGGTGGTTCCCGTATGGAATGAACCTACTGAGGAAGTGGTGGATGTGGGTACAATCACAACATTTAAAAGACATTTGGATAAGTACATGAATAGGAAAGGTTTGGAGGGATATGGGCCAGGAGCAGGCAGGTGGGCCTAGTTTAGTTTGGGATTATGTTTGGTGTGGACTGGTTGGAGCGAAGGATCTGTTTCTGTGCTGTTTGTCTCTAAGTGGAAACAAAACGAGCAAAGTGCATTATGCGAAGAATAAATCATCTTGGAGTTGCCGTTGAGAAAACTTTGCAGAGTTTGGGAGTGTAGCATTTTCCTCTGTGAATAAAATTGTGTAATTAAACCATGTTGACAATTGGTGTAGATTCACAGCCATTTGTGTTTAATGGGTTTTCAAGGAGTTTATTTGTAGTTTAAAACATCAGATTGATAATATTCAAATCTTCCAGTGATGTGTGGTTAGTTTTCCATACTGAGTGAGACAGGTATGGTGGATGAAGATTTGGGTTTCAGTATGACACCGTATTCACTTGTTAAATTCTCTGAGTAATGTTATAACCAAATTGCATGTTGGTCTGTCTTGCTACTCAACTGGCAATTGTGTTGGTTTTGACCATCTTCTTTACTTCCACCCCCTCATCTCTCATATATTATCATTCTCTGTCACTCACCCAGTAACATAAACACAGGATAATTTACATGCCAAACAGTGAGTTATCCCACAATCAACAAATCAGATCTAAGCTCTGCAGTCTTACCATATCCAATGGTGAACAACAAAACAACTCACTACAAGTTGAGGCGATGGCCTAATGGTATTATTGCTGAACTGTTAATCCAGAGACCCAGCTAACGTTCTGGGGACCTAGGTTCAAATCCTGCCATGGCAGATTGTCGAATTTGAATTCAATTAAAAAAATTGGAATTAAGAGCGCAGTAACAATCATGAAATCACTGTGAATTATCGGGAAAACCCGTTTTGACTTACTCATGTACTTTAGGGAAGGAAACTCCCTGCATGTGACTCCAGCTCTACAGCAATGCGGTTGACTCTCAACCTCAATTAGGGATGGGCAATAAATGCTGGCCTATGCAGCAATGCCCTCTCCCTGTCAATGAATACCAAAAAAAGGAGACGCTATGAATAACTTCATCCTTAATAATGGAGAAGTCCAGCACATCAGTACAAATGACACGACTGAAGCCTTTTCACCCTGCTCAGCCAGAAGTGCCAGGGTGATGATCCATCTCTACCTTCTCCTGATGTCCCCAACATTGCCGATGCTGGTCTTCAACCAATTTGATAAACTTTACGATATCAAGAAATAGCTGATGATGCTGGATTCTGGAAAGGCTATGGACTGTTAACATTCGAGAAACAAGTACTGAAGATGAGCTCCAGAACTAACCATGCCACTAGCCCAGCTGCTTTAGCACATTTAGAACACTGACAAATACATGTCAATATGGAAAATTGCACAACCAAATCGTGTCCACAAAAAGTAAGACAAATCAACCAGGCCATTTATCAATTTATCAGTTTATTTTGCTTCAACAGAGTAATGGAAGGTGTTGTCGATAGTGCTATCAAGTCAGGAGTGTGATGGAATACTGTCCACTTGCTAGGATGGATCAAACTCCCAAAAAACACTCAAGAAGCTTAACACCATCCAGGACAAAGCAGTTTTTTGGTTGGCTTGTCAATTCTCACACCTTCAACATTCACTCTGTTCACCACTGCAGAGAAGCTGCAGCAGTGTTTACCATCTTCAAGACGCACTGCAGTAACTTGCCAAGGCTCCTTGGAAAACACCTTCCCACCTCCAAACCAGAATGACAATGGTAGCAGGTATGTGGGAGCACCATCATTTGCAAGATCCCCTCCATGCCACACACCATCCTGACTTGAAAATACATTGCTGTTTCTTCACAGTAACAGGGTTAAAATCTAGGAACTCACCCTGTAACAACACAGTGGGTGTTCCAACTAAGTATTTCACAAAGGCAACTCACTACCACTTTCTCGAGGGCAGTTAGGGGTGAGTAATAAATCTTGGCTAATCCAGCATGTCCTGCAAATGCGTTTTTTTTTATAAGTCCGAAAATAATATTTGCACTACAGCAGTGACCAAATTTACAGTTACTGAACATATACAGTACTTCCTATATATCATCTCAAACTGTAATTCTGATGCACACATGTATTGAATTTTGAAATACTTGCTATAGAAGGCTGCACAAATGTTTGCTCGATTGCACCCGAGGATGAGATGTGGAGAAATGGAGTAGAATGGGACCTGTGCTCACCATAATTAAGAAGAATGAGAGGTGATCTTGTTGAGTCACATAATTTTGTTGAATTTATGCTTAATTCTTAATTCTAGGGGTTTGTCTAAGAAGAAGACTGGGTAGCTGTTAGGAGGCTCTGTAATTGAGGAGTCTGGAGATTTTGAATTACATAAGCCAAAGGCTATCAGTGAACTGACCCATGGCCTTAACAACACAATTTCCCTCAGACATGAAAACAGAAAATACTGGAAATAATTAGCATGCCAAGTAGTGTCTTCCCTTTTTGCTGGGTCTTCCTTGTTTCAACAACTAGTTTAGGTCGTTCAGGTATCTTGGCTGTGCTTTCAGTTGGAGATAGTAAGAACTGCAGATGCTGGAGTCAGGGATAACAGAAAAAGGGTCCTGACCCGAAACATCAGCTTTCCTGCTCCTCTGATGCTGCCTGGCTTGCTGTTTCCCTCCAGCTCCACACTGTGTTATCTGTGCTTTCAGCTGAATGTGCAACACGTTCTGGAATTCCCTCCCCAAATCATCCGTCACTATGCTGTCTGCCCATCTTAAAATATGACACTTTTCACACCAGCTTTTGGTTATTGTTCTTAATATTTTGCCTTTGTTCAGTTTTTGAACTGCCTTTGGATGTTGTTCTGTGTTCTGCCTTGTATAAATATGATCATATAAATTTGAAGTAGGAATAGCCTACTCAGTCCCTTGAGCATTTTCCGCCGTAGATGAAGACCTTGGCTGATCTGATGACTCCACGTTCCATCATACTGTAGGATGACTTTTCAGCCTCATGCTTGGCAATAATCTATTGACCTCTGCCTTAAAGGTATTCAAAGACTTTTTATTGCCACCTTTTGAGGAAAAGAGTTCCAAAAACTCTCCAACCTCTCTCTTTTTTTTTTTCATCCCTTTGCTCAATAGTTTACTATTTATTTTTAAACAGTAGCCCCTAGTTTGAAGCTCTCATACAAGAGGAAATAAACTTGCCACATCCATTCTTTCAGGACCCCTCGCAGGGTCTTGTGTTTTTCAGACAACTTGTCTCTTCTAAACTCCAATAGATGAAAGCTTAGCCTGTCCAACCTTTCCTCATAAGACAGCGTGCTGATTCCAGTGATAACACAGCATGGAGCTGGAGGAACACAGCAGGCCAGGCAGCATCAGAGGAGCAGGAAAGCTGATGTTTCGGGTCGGGACCCTTCTCC
>JAHRHZ010000082.1:21049229-21074367 GCA_024137785.1 Ginglymostoma cirratum | reverse complement strand
ATGGATGTCATGTCAATCTAGTGCTTTGGTGGTGTAAAGCTTCTTATATTGTTGAAGCTGCATTCAGCCAGGCAAGTGGAGAGTATTCCATCACACTCCTGACTTGGGTCAGGCACAGGAAAGTCAGGAGGTGAGTTGCCTCTAACGTACTGTTGTTGCCACAGTATTAAAATGGTTAGTTCAGTTTAGTTTCTGATCAATCATAACCCCCAGGCTCTTGATAGCGGGGTGTGCGCAAAGGAGATGCCAGTGTACTTTAAGGGGAAGTGGTTGGAATTTCTCTTGTTGGAAATGGTTATTGCCTGGCACTTGTTAATTTTACTTGCCACTTTGAAGCCTAATTTTAAAAAAACCTGAATGTTGTCCAGGTCTTCTTGAATTATTCTGTAGCGCATATGTGTGTTTCAGTGGCCACAAAACAGATTCTAGGATGGTGTGTTGCCTCCCTGTTGGCAGGGTAAGGCATGTCTCTCAGTGGGTGCAGGCGTTTGCAAAAGGGAGGGCAAACAGCCAGAGGTCATGATGCACATTGGTACTAACAACATGGGCAGAAAAGTAATGAGGTCCTGCAAAGTGAGTTCAGCAAGTTAAGTAGTGAGTTGAAAAGCAGGACGTCTAATCTCAGGATCATTTCTTGTTCCTTGTGCCAATGAGGCCTGGAGTAGAAAGATCGTACAGTTAAATATGTGGCCAAAGAGCTGGTGTAGGAGGGGAAGGTTGAGATATGTGGATCATTGAGATGTTTTTCAGGGCAGGTGAGACCTGTAAAGGAAGGACAGGTTGCACCTAAACTGGAGGGGCACCAGTACCCGGCAGGGAGCTTTGCTACTGTCATTTGAGAGGGTTTAAACTAGTGGGAACCAGAGCAGTAGGTCATCAAGTGAAATGACTGAGGAACAGTTGGAGAAGAAGGCCAGTATGGCTAAAAGACAGAACAGACAGGGAGAGGTTACTGAACACGGCAGGACTGGCGGTCTAAAGTGTACTTGTTCTAATGTGAGGTGTATGGTAGGTAAGGCAGATGATTCTAGAGCTTGGATTACTACATATAACTATGTTGTAGAATTACAGAGATTTGGTTGAGAGAGGGCCAAGACTGACAGCTTAATGTTCTGGGATTTGGATGTTTCAGCCAAGATAGAGACTTGGCCGAGTGAAAAAGATGGGTGAGTTATGTTAGTGATTTGGGAGCATATTGCAGCTGAACTGAGGGAGGACACTTTGGAGGCAATACATTTTGGATTCCCCTACCCTTGAAAAAAGACCATGGATATTCAACTTACCTACGTTCCTTTTGATTTTAAGACCTCTACAAGTCACCCTTCAGTCTTTGATGGCTCAAGGAGAAAAGTCCCAGCCGATCCAACTTCTCCTTATAAACTCAACCCCTTCAGTCCCAGCAACATCCGTGTAAATTTTTCCTGCATGCTTTCTAGTTTAATATCCTTCCTATTGCAGGGCGACAAGAATTGTATGCACTATTCCAAATGTGGCCTCACCAGTGCCTTTGACAGGCGCAACATGATGTCCCAACTGCTATACTCAGTACAGTGACCAATGAAGGCAGGTGTGCTCTTTACCACCCTGGCTTCGTATAAAGCCACTTTCAAGGAACTGTGACCCTCCTCAACAAACACGCGCACGCACACCGAGTCCCTTTGTTCAAAAGCACTCCCCAAGGCCGTATGATTAACTCCAAGGCCTGCCCTGGTTTACCTTATCAAAATGCAACACCTCACATTCATTTAAATTACCCCACATATGCCACTTCTCAGCCCATTGGTCCTTCCGATCAAGATCTGTTTGTACTCTTGACATTCTTCGTTGACCACTACACCACCAGTTTTGATGTTATCTGCAAATTTGCTAACTGTGCCTCACATATTCTTGTCCAAATCGGTGATATAGTTGACAAACAGCAGTGGATCTAGAACTGATCCTTGTGGCACACTGCTGATCACAGGCTTCCAGTCTGACTAACAACCCTCTACCACCACCAAATGTCTCTACCTCGAGCCAATTTTGTATCCATTTGGCTATCTCTCCTTGGATTCCATGTGATCCAACCTTACTAACTACCATGCCAGACCTTATCAAAGGCCTTGCTGAAGTCCATGTAGACAACATCTGCCACTGTACCCTCATCTATCTTCTCGCTAACATATTCAGAAAAACTCAATCAAGTTGGTGAGACACAATGTCCCATGCACAAAGCCATTCTGACTAACCTAATCTGTCTTTGTCTTTCCAAACACATGTTATCCTATCTCTCAGAATCTGCCCTCCCAACAACTTATCCACCACTGACATCAGGCTCACTGGTCCATAGTTCCTTGGCTTTTCCTTGCAGCCTTTCTTAAGTGGCACCATTTTAGCCACCCTCCAGTCTTCCCACACATTGCCCGTGCCTGTAGATGATACAAATCTCTCTGTAAGGGCCCCTACAATCTCTTCCCTCGGTTCCCGCGATGTTTAGGGATACACCTGATCAAGTCCTGGGGATTTATCTACCCTTATGCTTTTTAAGACCTCCAGCACACCTCTTCTGTAATGTGGACTCATTTCAAAACATTGCCACTCATTTCTCCAATTTCCCTAGCTTCCATGTCTTTCTCCACAGTAAATACTGAGATGAAATATTTACTTTCTCACCCCATCCACAGATAGACAGCCTGTTGTTCTCCCTAGGAACTCTTTTGTCCTTGATATTTTTTATTCATTCACAGGATGTGGATTCACGGGATTGGACTAGCATTTATTGGCCATCCCTAATTGCCCAGAGGCAAGTTGAGTCAACCACACGTAACTAGGGGTCTGGAATCGCATGTATGTGGTAGTTTCCTTCCTTAAAGGACATCAGTGAACCACATAGGTTCATCCGACAATCAACAATAGTTTCTTCAATCCAGATTTTTAATGAATTCAGATTCCACCATCTGCCATGGCAGGATTTAAATTAGCCCCCCAGGACATTATCTGTGCCTCTGAATTCAGTCCAGCAATAATACCTTTAGGCCATCGCTCCCTCTACTTTGACTTGTCAAAATCTTTTAGGATTCTCCTTATTTTGTAAAGCTATGTCATGGACCCTTTTTAGTCATCTTGATTTCCCTCTTAAGTGTACTCCTGCTCCCCCTATATTCCTGCAGGGATTCACCTGACATTTGCTTCTTTTTTCCTGACCAGAGCCTCATTATCTCTTGTAATCCAGTATTCCCTACACCTGCCAGCCTTGCCCTTCACACTCACAGGAGCATACTGTCTCTGAACTCTGGTTATCTCATTTTTTTTGAAAGCCACCCATATGCCAGGCGTCCCTTGACCTGCGATTGCCTTCCCTGGTCAACTTTTGTAAGTTTGTGTCTAATACTATCAAAGTTGTCCTTACTCCAATTTAGAACTTTAACTTTCAGATCAGGCCTGGGCTTTTCCATAACTTATTTTAAAACTAATAGAATTATAATCACTGATCCTTAAGTGTACCCCTCTAACACCCCAGTCACTTGCCCTGCCGTATTTCCCAAGACAAGGTTGGTAGTCGCAGGAGAAGTCCCAGAGAACGAGAGAATAGCCAGTGTTGTTCCTTTTGTTCAAGAAGGGCAACAGGAATAATCCTGGAAATTGCAGACCAGTGAGCCTTACATCAGTGGCAGGGAAATAATTGGAGAAGATTCTTGGGGGCAGGATTTACTCACGTTTGGAAAAATATGGACTTAGTAGCAATAAAGAGTGTGGCTTTATGTGGAGGAGATCATGCCCCTCACAAACTTTACTGAAGTGACATTGATGATTGATGAAGGCAGGACGGTGGATGTTGTTCATAAAGACTTTAGCACGGCCTTTGACAAAGTTCCTCATGGCAAGCTGATACGGAAAATGATGTCACGTGGAATCTGTGATGAATTGGTATGATGGATGCAGAACTGATTTGGTCATAGAAGAAAGAATAATGGGTGGAAGGGTGTTTTTCTCTTGAGACCTGTGACCACTGGTGTTCCGTAATGATTAGTGCTGGCACCCATATTGTTTGTAACATAGATGATTTTGAGAAGAATGTTGGTGATCTCATTGGTATGCTTGCAGACAACACAAAGATCGGGGAGATGTGTATGAGGAGGATTGCCAGAGGATACAGCAAGACGTAATTAGGCTGAGATTTAGGCGAAGAAATGGAGATGGAATTTAATCTGGACAAATGTGAAGTGAATCATTTTGGAAGATCTAATGCAGGAGGGAATAATACAATAAATGGCAGGACCCTCGGTAGCATCAACATGCAGAGGATCTAGGCGTACAGGTGCACAGTTCCCAGAAAGTGGCAGCACAAGTAGTTAAGGTGATCAAGAAGGCTCATGGCATGCTTGCTTTCATTGGTCGGGGTGTTGAGTACAAAAATTGGCTAGTCATGTTGCGGCTGTACAAACTATCAAACCACGTTTCGAATATTGCGTATAATTCTAGTCGCAACACTACCAGAAGGATGTGGAGGCTTTGGAGATAGTACAGAAATGGTTTAACAGGATGTTGCTTAGTTTGGAGGGTATTAGCTATGAGGGGGGATTGGACAAACTTGGTTTGTTTTCACTTGAACATCAAAGGATGAGGGATGAATTGATAGAAGTTTACAAAATTGTGAGAGGCATGGATCAAATGGATGGTTGGAGTCTTTCTCCTGGGCTAGAAATGTCATTTACTAGGGAACATAAGTTTAAGGTCAAAGGAAGAAAGTTTAAAGGAGATGTGAAAGATAGGTTTTGTTTTCAGAGTTGGGGTAAGTGCCTGAAATGCACTGCCAGAGGAGGTGGTAGAAACAGATACAGTAGCAAGGTTTAAGAGGCACTGTGACGATGCATGAGTAGAGGGATATGGACAGTGTAGATGTAAAATGCGTTTAGTTTAGAAAGGCATCATATGTCAGCGCAGTCTTGGTGGCTGAAGGAGTTGCTCGTGTGCTAAACTGCTTTTTGTATATGGCGCAGACTCTTTCAGTGCTCACAGAGCCACAAATGGAGCTTAACATTGTCCAATCATTGGTGAACATCCTCAGTTCTGACATGTTAATTACCATTATTTTGGGGGAAAATGTAATACAGTTCCATTTCAAAACATTTAATCAGGATCTGGTGAAGTATGAAATGGATTAGTTAATTCTGCAACTTGGCCTATGCTTGTATTCACTCTGGACCTGGACATTGAATCATGAAACTAATAAATTTCCATGCTGCAGTGTATCTCCTTTATTTTTCCACCTACATCTGAATATCTTTAAATAAGAAAAATTCCTGTATATGACTTACCATTATGATGCAGCATTATTTTTTGTTAGATTCTTGTGCTGGTGTTTTTAAGCAGCTCTCAGTTAGAGCAGATATGTGGCCAATTTGCAAAAAACAAGTTTTATTTATTAAAAAAGGACCCGAGAAGTTTGAACCTAACACACTCCCCTACTTTACAACTCTTTGACTGTCTTTTATTGAAGTCGATTTTTGTGCTAGACCTGGCTCCATGAGGAACAGACACCCTTGAAAACACTGTCCATGTAACCATTCTTCAAAGATGAGCTTAGCCATGAAGTATCGTTGGACTATTTGACATTTTTGGTAGGAGGAGATGAGAGTTGATCTGAATTCTTACCTTTCTTGTCTGAAGTTCATAGTTTCCAGGCTATCCAGCAGGAATTTTGAAGCCAGTGACTCTTGTGATTTATTTCTGACGACATATATTTCTGCAGCATATCTATCAGATATATGCACTTTTGTGATTTTGTGTATCAAAAATCATCACTGCCCTGTGTTTTCTTTGTTCCTATTCATTTTTAGCTATTGGAAATGCACTTGTAAAAGATTTGCAATTTATGAAACTGGCTCACTTTGTTTCTAACCAGTATTAAGACTCATGAAGCTGGCTACAACTCAGAAGTGAATGTTCTGCTGGGCTCTAGTTGTTACGGGTACCTGATACGAGGTATGTTGCGCATGAGTCCTTCTGTAAAGCTGTTGCAATCACTCTCACTGACAGTCTCCTGCTTGGGACTCTGGAGTCAGGACTGAGAGATGGGCGGCATCATGGCTCATTGGTTAGCACTTCTGTCTCAGAGCCAAGAATGTGGGTTTGATTCCTGCCTTGGCAACTGTCTGGAATTTGCACATAGTCCCTGTGTCTGAGTTTCCTCCGGGTACTCTGGTTTCTTCCCACAATCCAGAGATGTGCAGGTTAGGTGAATTGGCCATGTTAAATTGCCCATAGTTGACCCACAATGTCATTAGGGATGGAATTCAAAAGTTTTGACCCAGCAACAGTGAAGGAACGGCGATAATATTTCCAAGTCAGGATAGTGAATAGCTTGGAGGGGAACTTGCAGGTGATGGTGTTCCAGTGTATCTGCTGGCCTTTGGAGTTCAGAACTGAGTTTTCCTCCCACAGTCCACAGATGTGCAGGTTAGGTGTATTGGCCATGCTAAATTGTCCATAGTTTCAAGGATGTGCAGGCCAGGTGGATTAGCCACAGGTCTTTGGAGGGTTGGTGTGGACTTGCTGGGCTGAATGGCCTACTTCCATACTGTAGGGATTCTATGATTCTGAGAGTTCAGACAGAGGTGGGGGACGGCTGTAGAGCTTGGGAAATTCCAACTAGTAGTACTCCAAGAGGAAGATACGATAGATTAGGAGTTAGAGTGAGAACAAACAGTCCAAAAGAGACATGAAGCCTTTGTACTTATTGTGGGTGCTACTAACCCAGAATAGAATGTTTGGAGGTGCTTCATAGATTCTGCACCTCACGTACACAGGACAGCTTTTCTCTGGTTGGTTACATGTGATTGAATATTCATGAGGGCTTTGGGGGCTTTCAGGTGTGTTTATGGCCACTGCCCCCTTGAATTTTGACTGCTCCCTGACGTACCGAGAGTTGCTATATAAATGATTTTTTTTCCTCTTTATTCTCACTCCTGAATTAGCAGGTCAACAGGAGGGCAAGAATTGGATAAGTTGGATGGACTGATTGACTGAACATGTGCACAACAAAAAAAGATTAATTTTCTTCAAGTGAAGTTTGGAGAATTAGTCAGACTTTTCTGAGAGATTGTTTGCCCTGCGTAGATCCCTGAGAAATAGGGGCCATAGTTTCATGAAATTCTCAGTCATTTAGGACAGAGCTGAGTAGAAATATCTTCACTTAAAGGGTTTAGAAATTTTTTTTAAATTCGTTTGTGGGATATAGGCGTTGCTGGCTGGATGCATTTATTGCCCGTCCTTGGTTGACTTTGAGAAGGCGCTGGTGAGTTGCCTTCTGGAAACACTGCAGTCCATCTCCTGTGGGTTGACCCACAATACAGTTAGAGGGGGAATTCCAGGATTTTGTCCCAGTGACAGTGAAAGAGTGGCAATATATTTCCAAGTTAGGATGGTGAATAGCTTGGAGGGGAACTTGGAGATGGTGGGGTTCCAATGTATCTGCTACCCTTGTCCTTCCAGATGGAAATGGTCATGGGTTTGGAAGGTGCTGTCTGAGGATTTTGTACATAGTACACGTAGTATGCTGCTACTGAGCATCGGTGATTGAGGGAGTGGATGTTGTGGAGGAGGTGCCAATCAAGTGGACTGCTTTGTCCTGGATGGTGTCAACCTTCTTGAGTGTTGTTGGAGCAGCTTCCATCCAGGCAACCTTGGATACTCAGTCTCTAGGTACATTCAAGACCAACAATGATGGAGCTTTTGATGGCGCTGTTGGGAAAGAGTGGAAAATTGGAGTTGAGGCTGCAGCAGCTATGATCTTAGTAAAGTTGAGCAATTTCAAGGCCCCATAGAACCTACTGCTGTATTTATTATGTTATCACCAGGTAAGCACAGTTAAAGAGAGATAGCTCCAGCTTTACCAGATTAGGAAAAATGTTGTTCCAGTTAATTAATCTTGCATATTTTATTAATAATTAATTCAGGGTCTTTTTGCTGAAATATCTGTACTAAGGTGTTATCATGTTTGTGTACTGACGAAACATATAAGGAACATAATTTGTATGTTTTTCACAATTTACTGATGAGTTTGCATGACGAAGTTGTTTACCAGCCACTGTGCCTGTCAGAATCTGTTCTGCATTTCACACAAATTGGCAATAATGGTCTACAGATTCTGTATAAACTGTACATGTTGGTTTGTTAAATGAACGTGTGAATTAGGAATAGGCCATTTGGCCCCTCAAGCTTGCAATATTTTAGAATAAAAGTCTTGGCTGATTGGATTGTGGTTGTAACCCGAGGTTTCAACCTACCCCTAATAACCTTTGGCTCCCTTGTTAATCAAGGGACCTCCAAAAGTTTTTCAGTTTTATATTGACTAAATTTGCTGATGACACAAAGTTGGGTAGGGAAAGGAAGTTGTGAGGAGGACATGGGCTATAAAGGAATATAGATGAGTTAAGTGAGTGGACACCGATCTGGTAAATGACATTTAATGTATGGAAATGTGAAATTTGGCGGGCAAAGTGAAAAAGAAGTATATCATTTCTATGGTGAGAGATTCCAGAGCCCTGAGCTGTACAAGGACTTGTGCTGTGGTGCATGAATCATAAGAGGTTAGTATGCAGTTACAGTGAGTAGTTAGGGAAGCTAATAGAATTTTATCCTTTATTGCACTGAATGCAAAAGCAGAGTGTATTGGTCTCCTTATTTACAGGACAATATAAAGGAGTTGGCAGCAGTTTGGTGAAGGTGTACATAACTGATACCTGGAATGGGCAGTTTATTTGCTGGTGTTCAAGAGAGTAAAGAGGTGACTTGATTGAAACACACAAAATCTTGACATGTGGAAAGGATATTTTCCTTGGAAAAGAGCTTAGAACTAGGGGTTACTTATTAAAAATAGGGGGTTACCCATTTAAAATAGACGAGAATTTTTTTTTTTTTTTTTGTAACAGTCGCTGAGGAGTCTTCACTCTGGAGCTGATTTTACAATGCAAGCTCCAAAACCTGGCAGAATGAGATGAGGGACTGAGCAGAGGCCAGTAGCTCTCACTTTTGCCGTGGAGCTAGATTAAGCATTTCGGCTTGTACGTTCAGCACAAAGAGGGAATGCTTTTGTTTTGTTTACTTAGCCAACATTTCTTATTTTAGGGACATGAAGCTAGCAAAACGACTTGAAAACTGCGTAACATTTTCACACATTTACAGTGTTTCTGAAACAGTCCCAAGTCTCTCATTTAAACGTTTACATTGATTCAACATTGATTTCAGGCAGCTACAAAATACAGCCATAAACATTGTGGACCAATAGGTGGTTTTGGATAATGGAATTTAATCTGCTTTGCAAATTAGAGTAATATGTTGTGCCTCGAAATTAATGTACTTTTAAAAATATTATTCATTCTTGAACTGGGGATTGCTGACTAGGCTAGCCATTTTTAGCCATCCCTACTCCTCCCTGAAAAGTCGTGGTGAGCTACCTCTTTGAACCACCACAGTCCGTGATGTGTAGGAATATCCATAGTGCTATTACAGGAGGAGTTTCAGGATTTTGACACGGTGTGGGAATGGCACTGTTCGGGATGGTGCGTGACTTGAAAGGGAACTTCTAGAAGACATTACATGCGTCGCTACCCTCATCCTTCCAGATGGTCAAGATTGTTAATGTGGAATGTGCTTTCCAAGAAGACTGGGTAAGTTCCTGAGTACATCTTGTAGATATACCTTGCTGTTACTTTGTCACTGGTGGAGGGAGTGAGCATTGAAGGTGGTGTATAGGGTGCCACTAAAGTTGACTGCTTTGTCTTGGATGGTGTCAAGCATTTTGAGTGTTGAAACTGCACCCATCCAGGCAATTGGAGAATGTTCCAAAACACTCCTGATTTGTGCCTTGTAGATAGTGGATGGGCATTTGGCAACAGGAAATGAGTTATTTGCCACAGAATTCCCAACCTCTGATTTGTGTTTTTTAGCCACACTGTTTAGGTTGTCTAGATTAATTTCTGAGCAATGATAAACTCTTGCGTTCTCTAATATTTTTTTCTGCTGTGCAGACGTCTGAGGACTGTGTGGTAGTAAATTCTGGAACTGAAAGTCAACGGATTGGCATGCTGATTGATGTGTGTGGAACCTCCGCGTAACTGCAGCTTAGAAGTAACCTTACATTGGGGGGGTTGATTATCAAGGGGACCGGGGGTACGGGGAGAAAGAGGGAGAATGGGGTTGAGGAACTTATCAGCCATGATTGAATGGTGGAGCAGACTCGATGGGCCGAATGGCCTAATTTCTGCTCCTATGTCTTATGGATTCAGTGATGGTAATGCAGTGTTAATAGGAGATGTTACATTCTCTCTTGTTGGAGATGGTCATCACCTGGCATATGTTTAGTGCTCATATTATTGTTACTTACCAGCCCAAGCTTGGGTATTGTACTGGTCTCGCCACAAATGGATATAGAATGCTTTGGGATTTGAGAAGTTATTCATTGATGCAACATTTTCAGCTCTGACCCAATGATAGAGGGAAGGTCACTGAAGTAGCTGAAGGCTTAGTATACTACCCTGAGGAGATCCTACGCTGGCGTCCTTCAGCTGAGATGGTTGACACTCAACAACTGCAACCACCTCCTTTTGAACTAGGTATGGTTCCAGGTATTGGAGTGTTTTCCTCAGACTACCATTGACTTCAGTTTTTCCTGGGTTCCTTGGTCCCACACTCAGTCAAGTGTGGCCTTGATATCAAAGTCAGTCATTCTCACCTCATCTCTGGATTTCTTCATTTCTGAAGAAGGGCCCCGACCCAAAACGTCAGCTTTCCTGATTCTCTGATGCTGCTTGGCCAGCTGTGTTCATCCAGCTCCACAACGTTTTATCTCTGGATTTCAGCTGTTTTTCTAGGTTTGGATCAAGACGATAATGAGGCCAGGAGCCGAGTTGGCCCTGGTGGAACACAGCATGCTCCCCGTGAGCAGATTATTGATAAGTTAATGCTTGTTTTGTCCTCAATGAACAAATGAACACATCCTAATTCCTAGATTGGCGTGTCCAGTCATATTTAACTGTGGGCAAGGGCTAGAATGTTAAATTAAGATGGTTGAGTTTGACACCCTGCTTCGATTTCTGTATCAGTTTTTGAAAAAGTCTGAATAAAAATCAGTAAGATTTTAGTAATATCATAACAGCAGTTATGACTTCTGTGAACTACTTCTCATGGCTCTTGATTATAGAGTCACTGCTTATGGTATAGAAATGTAGAAAATAGGTGCAGGAGTAGGCTATTAGAATCCTCCAGCCTACACCATCATGGCTGATCATTACTGTTTCACTAACCCACCCCCACTTTCTCTCCATATGCCTTGATCCCCTTAGCTGCAACATCCAGCTTGAATATATCTAAAGAACCGGCCCCAACAGCTTTCTGTAATAGAGAATTTCACAGGTTCACAGAAATTCTTCTTCACCTGAGTCCTGAATGGCTTAGCCCTTAATCTTAGACAGTTGCTGCTAGTTCTGGACTTCCCCAACATCGGGAACATTAATCCCACATCTAGTCTGTACAGTACTATTGGGATTTTGTTTCTAGGAGATCCCTCCTCATTGTTCTAAATTCCAGCGAGTACAAGTCCAGGTGATTCCAATCTTTCTTCATATGTCAGTTCTGCCATTCTGGGAATCAGTCTGATGAACCTTCGCTGGTTTCCTTCATTAGCAAGAATGTCCTTCCTCAGGCGAGGAGATCAAAGCCGCAAACAATACTCAAGGTGTGGCCGCACCAAGGCCTTGAATAACTGCAGCAACACACCCCTATTCTTATACTCAAATCCTTTTACTATGAAGGCCAGCATGCCATTAGCTTTCCTGCTGCACCTGCATGCCCGCTTTCAGTGACCATTTCGCCATGACACTCAGGTCATGTTACACATCACCTTTTCCTAAACTGCCGCCATTCAGATAATAATCTACCTTCCTTTTTTTGCCCCCAAAGTGGAAAACCTCACATTTATCCACATTATACTACATTTGCCAAGTATTTAACCACTCAATCAGCCAGTCCAAATCATCCTGCAGCCTCTTAGCATCCTCCTCACACCACACACTGACACCCAGCTTACTGTAGTTTGCAAATTTGGAGATAATGCAGTCAATTCCTTCGTCCAAATTGCTAATGTATATTGTGAACAGCTGGGGCCCCAGAACTGAACCCTGTGGTACTCCATTTGTCGCTGCCTGCCACTCTGAAAGGGACCCATTTATTCCAATTCTCTGCTTCCTGTCTGCCAACCAGTTCTCTATCTGCATCAATACATTACCTTTAATACCACGAGGTTTAATTTTGCTTCCTAATTTCTTGTGTGGAAGCTTGTCAAAAGCTTTTTGAAAGTCCAGATATACACATCTGCTGTTTCACCCTTGTCCACTCTACTTGCCAAATCCTCAAAAGATTCTAGAAGATTTGTCAAGCATGATTTCCCGAAGTGAATCCACGCTGACCTTGCACTGATTTGCTTTCCAAATGCTCAGTTATTCCATCTTTAACAATTGACTCCAGCATTCCCCCTCCACTGATGTCAGACTAACTGGCCTGTAATTCCCCATTTTCTCTCTCTCTGTCTCATTTTTTAAAATGTGGCATTACATTAGCTAACCTTCAGTCGATTGGGACTTTTCCAGAGTGTACAGAATGCTGGAAATTCATCAGCAATTTCTCGGGCCATTTTGTTAAGTACTCTGGAATATAGAGTATCAGGCCCTGGGGACTTACCTTGTTTTGATCGCATCAGTTTCCCCAGTATCATTTCCTGACTAATAAGAATTTCCTTCAGATACTCCTTCATGCTTCACCCTCTGTCCCCCAGCATTTCCTGAAGTTTATTTGTGTCCTTCTTAGTGAAGTCGGATCCAAAGTATTTGTTCAACTGGTCTGCCATCTCTTTGTTGTCCATTTGTCTTCGCCGGTCTTTTACTCTTCACATATCTATAGACGATTTTGCAGTCAGTGTTTACGTTTTCTGCAAGCTTACTCTCATATTCTATTTTCCCCTTCTGAATTAAACCCTTTGTCCTCCTCTGCTGGAGGTCCTCCAGGCTTGCTGCTTTTTCTGGCCAATTTATATGCCTCCTCTTTGGCTTTAACACTATCCCTGATTTCTATTGTTAACCATGGTTGAGCCACCTTTCCTGTTTAATCCTGTCTCATTACACAATACCCAGTCTAGGATGGCCTGCTCTCTAGTTGGTTCCTTGACACATTGGTTGAAGAAACCAACCCTCCTACATTCCAGGAAATTCTCCTCCATCACATTGCTACAGGTTTGGTTAGTCCAATCAATATATAGATTGAAGTCCCCATAATAACTGCTGTGTTACTGCAATGGTTAATGATGATGTAGTAACTAGTTTCCCTCCTTGCAAAAGTAAACTTGGGTGTTGGCCATTGTTAATGTTAAGAGTAAACAAGTGAAGGATGAACAAAATAGAAATGCAGCAGTTGACTTAAATATTTGACGAATAATGTAACTCATTTTTGGATGTCACTGTAACGATGGAAAAAACAAACCTGTAAGGGCAAGCACTGGATCAGTTAACTTAATTTTTGCTGGAGACTATAGAAAATATGGGATCATCTGTGGAAAACTTTGTGACCTAAAGATTAAACTATGTTCCCAAATGGATGTTCGTCAACTCCTTTCGTTTCTATATAATTAATGGCCAAGTCGCAATTTTGCTTTTAATCAACGTTAGATTATGGTTTCTCCACTTCCCTTCATAATAGCACAGTTTTTTTGTAAACCTCTCGTAAGTGTTTAAAGACATCAAATCATAGCACACTAATATTCCTAACCTGTTCTAAAAATTATTTGAATACTGTCAGGACGTTTCTTAAGCTGACGCAAGGTGAGAGTCCACATGAAGGAACAATCCCTAGGCTAAAACATCTGATGAGATAGCCCAAGGTAGAATTTGGTAGCGCACATTGAAACAATTCATCTAATTCTGCCCAAGGCAGTTTCAAAGAGATAATAATTTGGATTTGTCAGCTGTTTCACCATTTTAAATTGGTCTTTATAAGTATTTGCAGGACTTTGATGGATTTTGTTTCCTTAAGCCTTTCCTTTTTTTCCTGTGTGATTTGCTCCTCTCCTTCTTGACTCACTGAAGTGCAATTAAGTTGAGAAGATAATGTGAAGCAAAAATCAAGTATTGCATATGTGGTATGATTACACCTTTGAAGTAATCATTTTAAATAATGAAACTTTTGCACATTTATTTAGATCATAACTTATATCATTTGCCTTGTATGTCAAGTAAATTGCCTGTATTTAGAAAATTGTTTTGCTTCACTGGGATAGCCCACAAAAAAATCAAGCCTTGTCTTCCTGGAGTCAGACAAAAGTTGAAGATTTTAAAATGTATGTGGAATTACCCCAATTTACCTGACTTTCTGACCCAGGATGACAACGCATGGACCATATCTTAAACAGACTCTGGCTACAGGTAAACAATTATGATCTGTTACCATAGCCAAATATCAACTGCCCCTCTCCCCCTGACTGACAGACGCCAACGTGCACATGCATGCATGCGCATGCACGCACAAGCAGGGAGAAACCTCCAAACTCTGTCTTTTTGACTGACGTGTTTGTACCACCACCGGTGATAATACAAATATTATATACATATAAACATAGAGAAGGAGAACAAGGAGGCCATTTGGCCTCTTTAACGTCTCCATTTTGATAAAGTCATGGCTTATTTGAATGTTTCCTGACTCTACTTTCCTGTCTACCT
The DNA here is from genome assembly GCA_024137785.1 of Ginglymostoma cirratum. Classification (NCBI taxonomy): domain Eukaryota; kingdom Metazoa; phylum Chordata; class Chondrichthyes; order Orectolobiformes; family Ginglymostomatidae; genus Ginglymostoma; species Ginglymostoma cirratum. The sequence continues at coordinate 21,059,623 of JAHRHZ010000082.1, read as the reverse complement.
GTGGATCCTAGATTAATGATTGACAAAGGACTCAATCTAACTTGACCATAAAAGGATTCAAAGGCTGAACATCTGCTTGCCCCTGAAGAAAATTAGAGAGACCAACGATCATATGAGAGACCACATATTTTTAAACTGTTTCCCCTACTTCCAGTCTTTCTTAAAAAGTGGATGCTGAAAGGATGTTTCTCCTTATCAGGTCCCATCAAGATCTTACCTACTTAATTAAGAGCACCTCACATACTTCTAAACTCCAAAAGATTCTTTGCTCCGTCTTTTCTCAGAAGGCAATAATTTCATCCCAGGAATCAGTGGAGCAATCCTTCATTGAACTGCTTCAAGTGCATGTGTAACCTTTCTTTTATGAGAAAACCAAAACTGCAACAGTTTGGTGTCATCAAGTCCCTGTACAACTGTAGCAAAAGTTCCTACTTTAATATTCCACTTCCTATGCAATTCACAAAACTATTTCATTTGCCTTCTTAGTATGCAGGTACAGCAAATCATTGTTTTTTGTGATTCATGTACCAGAACGTCTACTTGGATTCCTCTAGTAATGCATTGTTCAATAATATCTCTTCCTTCTAAATAATATTCCGCTTTTCTATTCTTCCTGTCAAAGTGGACAAATTTGCATGATCTCACATTGAACTTCATCTGCCAATTTTTTGCTCACTGATTTAACCTATCTATATCCCTAAAGAGACTCGTCATGCCGTCCTCACAACTAACTTGCCTTCAAATCTTTGTGTCAATAGCCAACTTAGTAACCATATATTCAGTTCTTTTATCCAAATCATCATATGGATTGCAAATAGTTGAGGCTTTTGTATTGGTCCCTATGGCAATCCACTAGTTACAGCTTGCCAACCCTGAACTTACCCCTGAGAGCTACTATTTGCTTTCTGTTCGCTAACTATGCTTACATTTGGTAGCCATACTTTTCAAACGTAATTTAAGTTTTTATTGTGATAATTGTGTCTTAGTTTCCTTAACACCAGCATTATGTTGACTGACATCTTGTTGTCACGTTCCCCTTCTTTTTTTTTGAGCAGCTGTGTAATATTTGCAATTCTCTGGCACCTCTCTTGAGGTTTAACAGTTCAATCTATGTATTGTGATACATCTGCGCGTTAATTTGAGAAACTTGGTGGGTTTAATCTCTCCGTCTGTGCCACAGAGATTAGTCCAGTAAGACTTTCCTGTGACTTGAATTCTGGTCTCTGCTCAGGAGAGTTCTACGTAGGGTGATATTGGGTTGCGTTTATTTGACAAATATTTACTTTTCGTAGATTTTTAAAAGCAACAGTATGTGAAGAATTTGAAATACCAAAGGGAAAGCAGTTGGGATATGCTCTGTAATGAGGTAGTAAAGCAGAATAAACATTTTCTTTTGAGGAAATTATGCAGTTGGAGAATCAGGCCAATGCTGTTAAAAGGCATTTAATGCCATGCCTCATAAGAGATGTTTGAGCAAAATTATAGGTGATAAATGAAAAGGAATAGTAGCAACATGAATCCATGTTTGACTGACAGGAAACAGGGTAGTGGTCAATGAATATTCCTTAGGCTAGAGGGAGATGATTGGAGTTTTGTAGTAATCAATGATGTAACCATTGCTTTTCATGATAAATACTAATGATCTAGATATTTGTGAGCTGGACAAAAATTTAAAATTTATAATATTAAGGGAAATTAGCCTCCAGGTTTCCCTTTTTTTTAAAATAATCACCAAGTCAAATGTCAGAATGAGCAGTATATGCAGGGAGAGTCAAGCTGCGATTCTGGTAATACAACGTTCAGCAGAAACCTATACTGTTAGAAAGTTTGAGTGGGAATGGTATATTTTCACATGAAGATTTTCTTGCCTGAAATCTCATTCTTAATTACATCATGATTCTCTTTCTTTACCAGCATCAATAGATGATGCAAAACTTGAAAATATTTGAAATGCAGAGGAACACAGTATCGAACTTAAAAACAAAATAGACAAGTTGATGGAATGGCACACAGGTGGCAGATTAAATTCGGCATGAAGAATAGGAGGCAATTCATTTTTGTTGCAAGAGCATGGAGAGACAATGCACAAATACAAATACAACTCAAAAGGGGGTGGAGGTGCCAGAGACCTGGTGTACCGATAGTCATACAGCATGGAAACAGACACTTCGGTCCAACCAGTCCATGTCGAACGTAATCCCAAACTAAACTAGTTCCACCCGCCTGCTCCTGGCCCACATCCCTCCAAATCTTTCTTATTCATGTACTTATCCAAATGTCTTTCAAATAGTGTAATTGTACCCCCATCCACCACTTCGTCAGGAAGTTCATTCCACATTCAAACCACCCTCTGTGTAAAAAAAATTTGCCCCTCATTGTCTTTTTTAAATCTCTCTCCTCTCACCTTAAAAATGTGTCCCAGTCTTGAAATCCCCCATCCTTGGGGAAAAAACAACTACCATTAACTCTATTTATACCCTTCATTATTTTATAAACTTCATTGAGGTCACCTCTCGAGCTCCTACGCTCTTGTGAAAAAGTCCCAGCCTTTCTTTACAACCCAAACTTTCCATATCTGGCAACATCCTGGTAAATCTCTTCTGAATAATATCCTTCTTCTAACTACGCGACCAGAACGGGACACAGTATTCCAGAAGAGGCCTCATCAATGTCTTGTACAACCTCAACATGACTCCCCAGTTCCTATATCCAAAGGACTGAGCAATGAAGGCAAGCGTGCCAAATGCCTTAAATCATTTCAAGATAACAGGTTGACAGAATGGTTGACACAGCGTACCATACTTGACATTATTGGCAGGGACGCAGAGTACAAAGGCAAGGAGGTTATGTTGAGCTTGTGCAAGTCATTAGTTCTGTCTCAACTTATTTTTTATTCAATCAAGTGTTGAGGGCGTCGCTGGCTAGGCCGCATTTATTGCCCATCCCTAATTGTCCAGAGGGCATTTCAGAGTCGTCAACATTGCTGAGAGTCTGGAGTCACATCTAGGCCAGACCAGGTAACGATGGCCGTTTCCTTCCCTAAAGGACATTAGTGAACCAGATGGGATTTTCCAACAATTGTTGATGGATTCACGGTCATCACTAGATTCTTAATTCCAGATATTTATTGAATTCAAATTCCACTGTCTACCATGGCGGGAATCAAACCCGGGTCCCCAGAATGTTATCTGGGTGTCTGGATTAACAGTGCAGTGATAGGCCATCGCCTCCCCACAACACAGGAGTATTGTCTCCAGTTCTGGATGCTGCACTTAACAAAGCACATGAAGGTATTGGAGATGGTGTGGAAAAGATGAACAAGAATTGTGCCAGTGATGAGAAACTTCAGTTGTCCAAGAAGATTGAAAACATTGAGGCTATTTTCCTTGAAGAAAAGGCTGACATGAGATCTGATAAGGTATTCAGAATCCTGATGGATCTGTTCAAAGAAGGTAAGGAGAAATTGTCTCCACATGCGATAGGATTGAAAGTGAGGGCAGAGGTTTAAAGTAATTTCTGAAAGAAGCAACAGTGATCCGAGAAGATACTTGTTCACCCAGTGTATAGGTAGGGTATGGAATACGATATTTGAGTATGTAGTGGAGGTAGGTCCAATCAATGCGTTCAAAAGGGAGTCAATAGTGTGGAGCTGGAGGAACACAGCAGGTCAGGCAGCACCAGAGGAACAGGAAAGTCGACATTTCGTGTTTACGTCCTTCATCAAGTTGACTCTGACTCTGGCATCTGCAGTTCTTGCTATCTCCGCATTCAAAAGAAAGTTGGATGGTTATCTGCAAAGCAACAAAGTGGAGGGTTATGGAGAGAAGGTAAAGAACGGCATTAAATGAAATGCTGATTTGGAGAACGAGTGAAACATGATTGGCTGAATGCTCTGTACTGTAATAATTACACAGTTCTGTGAATGATATTTTTTCATTTTATTTCTGCTGATGAGGTTCTTATGCTGGTTGTCTGTCTTAATTTATGAACTCAAACAGTGAATGTCGGCAAGTTATTTGGCTTTTGCAGTAATGTTTTCAAAAATCAATCTAGTTTTGATTGGACTCTGTAAATGTGCATCGATCAGCTGGAGGTAATTTTATTGTTGAAGAACAGGCAACTAGATTACTCTTGCATCTCTTTATTGAAACTGCTGCATCAGGGAAATCTGGTAATGCAAAGTTTGTTTTCAGTCCTCTAACACTGTCGAAGATTCTGTGTCGAAAACTATTGAAGTGATGTTTAGCAAGTTGATACCGCACTTTATATCTCCAGGGCTTAGAAAGATGTCCTTGAGCTTTTCTTCTTAATATCTACGATCCGTTGGAAAATTTTGGATATTTTTCAGCTTGGAAATATCTGATGAGAATTCACTGAAATGTTATGAACTAGTTAACCTGTTGACAGGATTTCTGACAGCAAATTGGAGCATTACCCTACTTTGCCATCGTATTTGTAGCATATGTTGTTGCCCAATAATACTGCAATTTAAATAATATGAATGATCAATGATTCTGCTGCATGCAGTGACATTTGGTGTCAGCTAAAAGTTACCTGAGTCAGTTTTAAAAATACTCATCTTGCGGCTCCGTTGTAGTATATCTACACTGGACTGAAAGGCCTGGGCTCAAGTGCCACCTGCTCCAGAGGTATCTAATAACATATTTGAACAGGTTGATTAGAAAAGTAGGTTAAATAAAAAAGTTTACTTGTACGTTGTTTTGTGTAGAATATATGTAGATCAGGGTAGAGGTTCAAGGAGTAATTTGGGAGGCACAGCAGAAATTCATTCCAAGGTAGAAGAAACATACTAAGGGTGGGATTAGGCAACCATGGCTGACCAGAGGAGTCAGGGACAGCATAAAAGCAAAAGAAAAAGCATACAGTGTAGTCAAGATTAGTGGGAAGCCTTTAAAAACCAGCAGAGGACAACTAAAAATAGCAATAAAGGGGGAGAAGATGAAATGTGGGAGTAAACGAGCTAGTGATATAAAAGAAGTTTGCAAGAGTTTTTCTTTAGCTGTCTGAAAGGTAAGTAGTTAACCAATCATCACTCTGCTTTTGTCTTTTCAACCAGGAATAAGACCTGCACAGTTCAAAGAAAGCAACTTCCCAAGGTTTCTGAATACACTTGTTTTTAGAGCGTAGAATAGTACAGCGTAGGAACAGGCCCTTTGGCCCACCATGTCTGTGCCATTCTAAACTAATCCCATCTGCCTGCATGTGGTCTGTATCCTCTATTCTCTGCCTGTTCTTGTGTCTGTCTAAATGCCTTTTAAACGTTGCTATCATAACTGCTTCCATCACCTCCCCTGGCAGTGTGTTCCAGGCACCTACCATCCTCTGTGAATAAAAAAAACTTGCCTCGCACATCTCTTTTAAATTTAAACCCTCTCACTTCATACCGATGCCCACTAATATTTGGCATTTCCACCCTGGGAAAAAGACTGTGAATATCCACCCTATCCGTGCACCTCATAATTTTATGTACTTCTGTCATTTCATCCATCAGTCTCTGACACTCGAGTGAAAACAATCCAAGTTTATTCAGCAACAAAAACAGAAATTTCTGGAAATGCTCAGCAGGTCTGGCAACATCTGTGTAGAGAAATGAAGAATTAACATTTCCGATCCTTAGAGCTAATACACTCCAATCCAGGGAATGTCCTGGCAAATCTCTTTTGCAGACTCTCCATATCCTTCCTATACTGTATGAACCAGAACTGCGCACACTGCTCCAAAAATGGTCTAACTTGTATGGCAAGAAAATAAGGAACAGGAACAGACCATTTAGCCCCTGAAACACGACCTGCCATTCTTGAAGATTGTGGCTGATCTGTCCCAGGTCTCAACTCCTCCTTCATACTAGCTTTTAATATCCCTCAAAGCCTTGATATTTCAAAAATCTGTCAACCTCTTCTTGAAAGACATTGTGATTTACTGTCCACAGCTGCCTGGGGTAAATGTTTCTAGGCATTCACTAGCATCTGGGACAAGAAATGTTAGGAGGAACGACAAGTAAGTTTGTGGATGATGCGAAGATGGTCGAGGTTGACAGTGAGGAAGGAGGTTTTGGGCTGCAGGGTGGAGGTGGGTTGGCAGATGAGTAGTTCAGTGGCAGATGTAATTTCATCCTGATGAGTGTGAGGTAATGCACTTCAGAAGAAGTAACAAGACAAGGGAGTACTCTGTGAATGGCAGGACACTAGGAACCTTGGAGGAATAGAGGGATCTTGGGGCACTTATCCACAGATCCCTGAAGGCGGCAGGACAGTTTAATATGGTAGTTAAGATGTAAGGCATACTTGCCTTTATCGGTTGTGGTATAGATTATAAAAGCTGTAGAGATTGTGGTTAGACTGCAGCTGGAGTATTATGTGCAGTTCTGGTCACCACACCACATGAAGGATGGAAGGGGTGCAGAGGCGATTCACCAGGCTGTTGCCTGAGATGGAACATTTTAGCTATGAAGAGAGCCTGGATAAGCTCGAGTTGTTTTCTTTAGAGCAGAGTAGGCTGAGATGGATCCTCATAGAAGGGCATAAGATCATGAGGGGCATGGATAGAAAGCAGCTGTTGCCTTTAGTTGAAGGATCAGTAGTATTTGGGCATTGATGTTAAAATGGAGGTTTAGAGGAGATTTGAGAAAAATTTTTTTCACCTAGAGGGTAGCGGGGGTCTGGAATACACTGCTTGGAAGGGTAATGGAGGCAGGATAGAATTAGAATTAGAATTAGAATCCCTACAGTGTGGGAACAGGCCCTTCGGCCCAACAAGTCCACACCGACCCTTGGAGCATCCCACCCAGACCCATCCCCCTATAACCCATACACCCCTGAACACTACGGGCAATTTAGCATGGCCAATCCACCTAGCCTGCACATCTTTGGACTGTGGGAGGAAACCGGAGCACCCGGAGGAAACCCACGCAGATACGGGGAGAATGTGCAAACACCACACAGACAGTCACCTGGGGCTGGAGTTGAACCCGGGTCCCTGGTGCTGTGAGGCTGCAGTGCTAACCACTGAGCCACCATGCCGCCCTATGGCGGCTATGTCACAACCTGTAAAAAGTATTTGAGTGAGCATCCAAGACTATGGATCAAGTGCTGGAAAGCAGGACTCACGTGGCTTTGAACTAGTTTTTTGTTTGTCAGTGCAGACTCCGATGGACCAAAGGGCCTCTCCTGTACGATATGATTCTATGAAATTCCTTTGCATCTCAATTTTAAAACTATGTCCCCTTATTTTGTGACTGTGTCTCCTTGTTCATGATTCCCTCATTAATGGAAACATCATCTCAATATTTGCCCTGTCAAGCACGTCTCAGGATCTTATTTCTCAGTAAGATCACCCCATGGTCTTCTAAACTCTAATAAGGGCTGACCGGTTTTGTTGTTGTTGAAAAGTTAGCTCTTTCCATTATTCCAGGAATCAGCTGGGTGAAACTCTTTGAACTGCTTCCAATGTCAGTAAATCCTTTGATAAATATATACACTAAAACTGGACAGAGTACTCCAGTTGCAGCTTCACCAATACCATGTACAGTTGTTACAAGACTTCCCTACTTTAAACTCCATGTTGCTATAATGAGATTACTGGTTTGTGTGACGTTAAGATAAATGTGTTGGAAAAACTTTATTTTGTATGGTGTCTGTTCATAACGTTTTGATTATGATAAATAGCTGAATCTTTAAAAGTCTGTAAGAATAAAGCACTGATTAATTCAGTGTATGCAGCTTTTTAAAAATTATATCCATGTAATGGGAAAATGACATTGAGTGGCGAAATATGTTGGAGATTACAGTGCTGATCTTCAAAGCCAGAGCAAAATACAAGCGGTGGTGCAGAGCAGTTGATTTCAGAGTTAAATAAAGATTTATACCAAGAACAAATTAATTATAAGCAGTTGAAATGAATCAAGTAAAAACTTGGTTCAATTTGAGCCATAAATATCATGGGCTTTATGTTAGAATAGAGGGCCTTTTGTTGTTTAAAGTAGCTTCTTACACTTCTCACCTTAGCTTCTTTGGAAAAATGATGCCCTTAGTTAATTAGGGAAAAAGCAGGCCTAAACTAGTAGCAAAAAGATGTTGAGATATTGTTTTTATTCAAGCTGCAATCTTTTTGGACTTCAAAACTTACCTTCTTGGCCAACAAGAGAATTATTGGGTTCGTGCTATTTCTCTCTGTGTGCCGTCTCTTCGCAGTAACATCTGGAAATAATGTTTGATTTTTACAACATCAAGCTCCAACTTTCTTGACCTTTCCACTGTCTCTAAATTGTCAAGACATCTTGCCAAGATATGCAGGAAGAGCAGGAGTTTTCCACAACTAAATGTAGAGAAGATTGAATTCCTTGTCAAAGGCCCTGACTATTAACTTCGCTCCCAAATTATCGGCCTCAACTCTCTCTGACAATTGTCTTTGGCTCCTACTGCTCACATACGTGGTGCCGTTTTGTTTGAAGTAAGCTTCCAACCACACACCCGTGCCATAACTAAGGCCTCTTATTTATACCTCTGAATAGTTGCCCGATTCACCACCCCCTGTGTCAATTAATCTGTTGCTGAAACCTTCATCCATGTTTTTGTTACCTCTAGACTTCAACGTAACCCAGCTAGTCCCTCGTAATTTGCTGTCTGTAAACTTGAGATCATGTAAAACTATTATTAATACCCTAACTTGCACCAAATCCCACCTGTGCTCAGTGACATCTGTTTGCTCCTGTTTAACAAATTCGTCTGTTTTGTAAATTATTGTTCTTGTTTTTAAAACCCTCCTTGACCTCACTCTTCCAACTCTAATTTAGTCCAGTTTAACAACCTGTTGAGCTTTTCTGATGAAGGGTCTAGGCCTGAAACGTCAAGCTTTCCTGCTCCTATGATGCTGCTTGACCTGTGTTCATCCAGCCCCACGCTTGTTATCTCGAGCTCTCTGTAGTCTTTCAGTTGTTGAGTATTGGTGACTGTGTCTTTAGTTGTCTCGACCTTTAACTTAGTAACACTTTTGATGAACACCTTTATCTGTCTCTCCCCCTTTAAAACCGACTTAATTTGCCAAGCCTTTGATCACCTGCTCTAATATCTTTTAGAGTAAAATTTACTTTAAAAAAAATAAAGTTTTTGTGGCTCACGCTGAAACATCTTGTGACATTAAAAATGCTATACGATAAGATGTTGCAGTTATTGTGTTAATACGTTCAAATTGACTTCTTAAAGTACGTGTCCACATAAAGTAACTAAAGCCAGAAATTCAGTCAAGTGACAGCATTTTAGGAAAATACAATTTCTAATGTTAACTCTAATTCTAACTTAGTACCGGAACAGTTTAAAAGTCATCTCCAAATATCAATTGAATGTATAGGGAGAAGAAGAAAGCAAATAATGGTCCTAACTAGTCACATATTTACATGATAAATTTGTATAATATATAACTTTTTGAATTAAGTATAGTAAGGAGGTTATCTGGCCATGTTGTTTTTGTCTAATCTTTGATTAAACTGAATTAGAGAAGCTATTTGACTTGAGATACAACAATGTAGTCTGTTGGGAATTAGCTGTTTACAGTTACTTGAAGAAAATCTATTGACTTGAAATAACAAGCATGGGGCTGGATGAACACAGCAGGTTGAGCAGGAAAACTTGACGTTTCGTGCCTAGACCCTTCATCAGAAATGGGGGAGGGGAAGAGGGTTCTGAAATAAATAGGGAGAGAGGGGGAGGCGGATAGAGGAGAGGATAGGTGGAGAGGAGGCAGACAAGTCGAAGAGGTGGGGATGGAGCCAGTAAAGGTGAGTGTAGGTAGGGGGGTAGGGAAGAGATAGGTCAGTCCAAGGATGACGGACAGGTCAAGGGGGCGGGATGATGTTAGGAGATAGGAGTTGGGGGTGTGGCTTGAGGTGAGAGGAAAAACAAGTTAGGGAGGTGGAGATGAGCTGGGCTGGCTTTGGGATGCGGTTGGGGGAGGGGAGATTTTGAAGCTTGTGAAATCCACATTGAGGCCATTGGGCTGCAGGGTTCCCAGGCTGAATATGATTTGCTGTTCCTGCAGCCTTCGGGTGGCATCACTGTGGCATTGCAGGAGGCCCAGGATGGACATGTCATCTGAGGAATGGGAGGGGGAGTTGAAATGGTTCGCGACTGGGAGGTGCAGTTGTTTGTTGCGAACTGAGCGCAGGTGTTCTGCAGAGCGGTCCCCAAGCCTCCGCTTGGTTTCCCCGATGTAGAGGAAGCTACAACGGGTACAGCGGATGCAGTATACCACATTGGCAGATGTGCAGGTGAACGTCTGCCTGATGTGGAAAGTCGTCTTGGGGCCTGGGATTGGGGTGAGGGAGGAGGTGTGGGGGCAGGTGCAGCACTTTTCCCTGTAACCGCAGGAAGTGCTACACC
>JAHRHZ010000082.1:21037491-21049129 GCA_024137785.1 Ginglymostoma cirratum | reverse complement strand
CGTTGAAATGGTTCGCGACTGGGAGGTGCAGTTGTTTGTTGCGAACTGAGCGCAGGTGTTCTGCAGAGCGGTCCCCAAGCCTCCGCTTGGTTTCCCCGATGTAGAGGAAGCTACAACGGGTACAGCGGATGCAGTATACCACATTGGCAGATGTGCAGGTGAACGTCTGCCTGATGTGGAAAGTCGTCTTGGGGCCTGGGATTGGGGTGAGGGAGGAGGTGTGGGGGCAGGTGTAGCACTTCCTGCGGTTACAGGGAAAAGTGCTGGGTGTGGTGGGGCTGGAGGGGAGTGTGGAGCGGACAAGGGAGTCGCGGAGGGAGTGGTCCCTCCGGAAGGCAGATAAGGGTGGGGAGGGAAAAACGTCTTTGGTGGTGGGGTCTGATTGCAGATGGCGGAAGTGTCGGAGGATGATGCGTTGGATCCGGAGGTTGGTGGGGTGGTATGTGAGGACGAGGGGGATTCTTTTTTGGTTATTATTGCGGGGACGGGGAGTGAGGGATGTGTTACGGGGAATGCGGGAGACACGGTCGAGGGCGTTCTCGACCACTGTGGGGGGGGGGGAAGTTGCGGTCCTTGAACAATGAGGACATTTGAGATGTACGGGAGTGGAATGTCTCATCCTGGGAGCAGATGCGGCGGAGGCGAAGGAATTGGGAATAGGGGATGACATTTTTGCAGGAGGGTGGGTGGGAGCAGTACCTTTTTATCTCTATTGATTTGAATTTTGTTTTAATTCCAGCAGGGTCCAGAACTACTTTTCATTGTAGTCTGTTCTTCAGCTGCTTTATTGGGCAGTGAAGTATATTATGATTAAACTCAGCTGCCCTAGCACGGTTTAAAGTGATCAATAAAGAGACATTGTATGAATTGCACCCACTTCATCATATGATGCATACTTGAATTTGGGGTGTTTTTGATCACTAGAAGTAATTATAAGTTGGAAGGGAAAATTGGTTCCAAATTTCCAGAAGCAAAATTTGCAGCATGATCATAAGACTTCAACATGAAGTCAACACTTACAAACACTTAACTCTTCTCTGATTACAGATGACTTTGTGAGTCAGAAAGTCTATGATATTGTTAAGGATTTGCACAAAACAGTTATTGCCTTCCTTGTGTAGTCAACCACAATCTTGTAGCTTGGTATTTTGATTTACTTTTTGGTATTAGGAGTAAGTCTCCACTATGGTGGATGCTTTAAAGTTTCACACAGCAACAGTGCATGCCATCTACAAGATGGACTGCAGAAATTCATAAAGCCTTCGTAGAACCTTCCATTCGTTATCACTGCCATCTAGAATGGCAAAGGCAACAGACATTTGGGAACACCTGCAAGTTAAAAACCGAAAGAACTGCAGATGCTGTAAATCAGGAACAAAAACAAAGTTGCTGGAAAAGCTCAGCAGGGCTGGCAGCGTTTGTGAAGGAAAAAACAGAGTTAACGTTTCGTGTTTTGAGGGAGGGTCACTGGACCCAAAACATGAATTTTGTTTTTCCTTCACAGATGCTGCCAGCCCAGCTGAGCTTTTCCAGCAACTTTGTTTTGATACCTGCAAGTTACTCTCTGAGCCACTTACATCCTGTCTCTTTTTTTAAATATTCATTTGTGGGATGTGGGCGTTGCGGGCTGGCCAGCATTTATTGCCTGCCCCTAGTTGCCCTTGAGAAGGTGGTGGTGAGCTACTGCCTTGAACTGCTGCAGTCCACCTGCTGTAGGTTAACCCACAATGCTGCCAGGGAGAGAATTTCAGGATTTTAACATAGCAAAGGTGAAGGAATGACGATATATTTCCCAAGTCAGGGTGTGAGTGGCTTAGAGGGGAACTTGAAGGTGGTGATATTCCAATGTCTGCTGCCCTTGTCTTTCTGGATGGAAGTGGTTGTGGGTTTGGAAGGTACTGTCTGGGGATCTCTGGTGAATTTCTGCAGTGCATCTTGTACATAGTACACGCTGCTGTTACTGAGTGACAGTGGTGGAGGGAATTGATGTTTGTGGATGTGGTGCCAATCAAGCGAGCAGCTTTTTCCTGGATGGTATCACGTTTGTGTGTTGTTGGGCTGCAAGTGGGGAGTATTCCACCACACTCCTGATTTGTGCCTTGTAGATGGTGGATAGGCTTTGGGGAGTCAGGGGGTGAGTAATTTGGTGCAGTATTCCTGGCTTCTGACCCGCTCTTGTAACCACTGTTTATATGGTGAGTCCAGTTGAGTTTCTGGTCAATGGTAATCCCCCAGAATGTTGATAGTGGGGGATTCAATGATGGTAAAACCATTGAATGTCTTGTTGCATTTGAACATGGACTGCTTCAGTATCTGAGGAAACATGAATGGTGTTGAACATTGTGTAATCATTGGCGAACATCTCCACTTCTGACCTTATAGTGGAAGATCATTGAAGCAGCTGAAGATGGTTGGGCCTAGGACACTACCCTAAGAAACCGCTGCAGAGATATCCTGGAGCCGAGATGACAGATTTGGAACAGCTACAACCATCTCCCTATTTGCCAGGTACAGCTCCAACCAGTGGAGAGTTTGCCCCCTGATACCCATTGATTCTAGTTTTGCCAAGGCTCCTTGACGCCAGTCAGTCAAATGCAGCCTTGATGTCAAGGGCTGTCACTGTCGCCTCACATCTGGAAGTTAGCTTTTTTTGTCCATGGCTTGGAAATAAAAAAAAACAAATATTTCAGTGTCACTGGGTAAAAAATCTTGGAATTTTCTTTTTGATGGAATTGTTAATGTATTGCAAATATAGTGCAGCAGTTTAAGATGGCAACTCACCACAACCTTCTTGAGGGCAATAAGTGCTGGCCTAGCCAATGTTGGAAGCCCAAATCCCTTGAATGACTTCAAACAAAAACTGCCCTGTAACTTCCTTCAGTTTTAATGAAGAATTCATACTCCTTTGTTCTTCACAAATGCTGTCTAATTAAATGCTTTTATTCAGCATTTGATTTTTCATGGCTCAGTTATATTGTTACTTCTGAGACAAATAGCCAGATCAAATCAGCCTTGCTATCCCTCTATTCGCAACACAATAATATGAAAATACTCAGTTACCCTCAAAATTGACCCCAGTAGTTCCTAACCATCCTTTTTGAATAACCAGTGCCAGACTTTGTGAATACTTGATAATAGACACTGGATTAATAGCTCAACTTATTAACAATGCAGCAACTTTAGCAGAGCAACAAAAAGGTAATTTAGTTAATGTCTAAGACTTAAACCCTCCTTAATTTGAGCCCCTGTTCTTTCACAAGTACAGATAAGCACATACTTAAAGGCTCCCTCACATGTTTGCCGTTTCTTGTAACTTAGTGAAATAAAAAACAGTACAATATCAATATAACCAGCATTATTATTGTGTGGTAATAAAGTGGTCGCTTCAGGTTTCCAGATTTCTTGACACCCATCCCCAAAGGCAGTGACTTCTGAGAGTTTATGGGTGGGTGTTGGCAGCTATTTGCTAATATCTACCTCTGGAAATCTGACTTTATGAAAACTCTTGCCCATGTCCTAATTTACAGCTATTTCTGTTTACTCATCCTTGTCTGTGATGAACTATCTTTGCTCTCTGCCAGTCAATGCTTCAATCATAACATTCTCAGATGGTGTTCACATTCCCCAGTACTGCAATCCACTAAAATTACTGCTGTTTTCGATTCTGGTCTGTGCATTAATGATTTATTTTGTTTACTGTTGTTGGTTGCTACACCTTTTATCCATCTGGTTCCCAAACTCTAGAATTCTCTTCATAATCCTGCCCACTCTCAACTTTCCCCTCGTCTAAGTGCTTAAAGCCCACATATTATGAACCTGAGCTGACATGATGGGTTGATGAGGGTAATTCCATTGATGTAGATGATATAGATCTTGAAAAGACATCTTATAAAGTGCTCCATCCCTCCCTGATGTGCTCAATGCACTTTACACTCGGTTCAAACAGAAAGTCAGTGGAATGGTGTCACCTGCCCAACAGCACCGCTGCAGATGTCAGACCAGCCTTATTGAGAGTGAACCCCCAGAAAGCTACTGGCCCAGATAGCATCTCAGATCCTGGCGGGAGTATTCACTGACATTTTAACCTCTCCTTGCTCCAATCTGAACTCTCCACCTGCTTCAACAAGACCACCATCATTCTGGTATCAAAGAAAACACAATGCAACATGCCTCAATGACGACCGCCCAGTGGCTCTGACCTCCAGAATTATGAAGTGCTTCAAAAGGTTAGTCATGGCTCAGATCAGCTCTGGCCTCCCATCTTACTTTAATCCCTTGCAGTTTGCCTACGAGTGCAGCAAGTCCATGGCAGACGCCATCTCCCTAGCCCTACAATCACACGACACCAAGTTATAGTCCAACAGGTTTATTTGAAATCACAAGCTTTTGGAGCGCAACTCCTTCGCAGGTGCAGTGAGAGGAGAGCACACGGAGTTTTAAAGGCACAGAAATCAAAGGATCGTATAACTGGTGTGAGTGGAGTGAACAAACCGAAAATGGCTGGCTGACTGACTGTCTCCGGTTGAATCTTTAACCATTCATACATTTCTGCATTCTAGAAATTGCAGAAGCAGGATATGAAGAACTCTGTTAGAAAGGAGACGCTAGTTTCGATTGATCAAGATGCAAATTTAAGAATCTGTTTGTCACTGCTCTGAGCTAATTAAGGGTTTCATCAGTGCCTGCCCAACTTTCCAAACTTGAAACAGGCAGAGCGATAGGAATATACAAGAGATGACATCTCAGGTCAGACACTGAATTGTAAATGTGAGGCCTTGTCCAGAATCTGTCTGAGTTTTAACCTGGAATCAGGCTGGTTTTATTCTGAAAGCTGGAATTTATAAGGTCCCACACTGTGACTACAAATTGTGTGTTTCTTGAACAAAATAGAATGTATCTGCAAATAAACAAAATCTTGGATGAAATGGTTCACCCCATAGGTTTACATGTGTGAGTGAGAGTGATAAGTAATCCGTAATGGTACAAACAAAGTAAGGTAGAGTAATCATAACAATTTATCAAGGTGATGCTGTCTAAACAGGATAGTAAGGAAGATTTTACAGATACAGAACAGTATGGTGGGGTCACCTGTAGTGCAGTATGAATCCAAGATCACAGTTGAGGCCGTCTTCATGGGTACAGAACTTGGTTATCAGTCTCTGCTTGGCGATTCTGCCTTGTTGTGTATTTCGAAGTCCACCTTGGAGGATGCTTACCTGAAGATCAGAGGCTGATTGTCAAGGGTGTTTTGGTTTTGACCCAGCAACAGTGAAGGGATGGCAATATGTTTCCAAGTCAGGATGGTGGGTGGATTGAAGGGAAACTTGAAGGTGGTAGTGGAGCCAGTAAGGACTGCAGATGCTGGAAGCCAGAGTCTGTAGATGTGAGGCTGGAAAAGCACAGCAGGTTAGACAGCATCCGAGAGCAGAAAATTCAATGTTTCTGGCTGAAACGCTTCATTGAGACTGGGGAGAGGGAGGGGTTCCCATGTATCTATTGCCCTTGTGCATCTCAATGGAAGTGGTCATGGGTTTGGAAGGTGATGCCTGAGGATCTTTGGTGAATTTCTGCAGTGCGTCTTAGGCAGTGCACACCGCTGCTGAGGGGTCGGATGTTTGCGGATGTGTGCCAATCAAGTGGGCCGCTTTGTCTTGGATGGTGTCAAGCTTCTTGAGTGTTGTGGAGCTACACCCATCCAGGCAAATGGGGAGTATTCCATCACACTCCTGACTTGTGTCTTGTTGATGGTGGACAGGCTTTGGGGAGTCAGGAGGTGAGTTATTTGCAGCAGTATTTCTATCCTCTGACCTGCTTTAACCCGTTATTTATTTGGGTGGTAGTTAGATTGCCTGGCATTGTGTATTGCAAATATTACTTTTCACTTGTCGTCTCAAACCTGAATATTATTCATGTCTTGTTGTGTTTGAACATGGACTGTTCCAGAATGTGAAGAATCACAAATGGTGCTGAACATTGTGCAACCATCAGCGAATATCCCTATTTCTGACCACCTTATGGAGAGAAGGTCATTCTTGTGGTAATCAGTGGCATCAAGGTTGGGCATAGACACTCATGACTGTTGCCTCCTGGTTCTTAGCAAGTTGTAGATGCAGAGTTATGAGGTGATTACTGATGCCAACAGTGAGGTCTGAGAGTCAGTTTGAGTTTGTCCTTGATGGCAAATCCCATTTGATGTATCATGGGTTTGTCCTTGGGTTTTCCTCTCCAGGAGAAAGTGTAATCACCACTTTCTTCCCAGCAGCTGCCTATTCTTCGAGCATCATGCAGGGCAGCAATACCAGTGTTGAAGTGCCTGAGCTCCTGCCAACAAGGACCAGTTCTCTGTTCCAGATGACTGTTTTGTTCGTTGTTCCACGTTCCAAGATTGAGTTTGAGTTTTGACTTAAATTTTCAGACCGTAGGTAGATAAGCCCACTGGATGTAGTTTTCTAGCCAGGTCTTTTCTAGCCCTTTCCCCATGTGAGGTGAGCAGATCGGATCCTGAAGAGGGTGGTTTTGTCATGAAGAAAGCTGTCGAAATGCTCACCTGTTCCTACTCCAAGAGGGAAATGCCTGTGTCAAGGTCCACTGTCAAGTGCCAGTCGAAAACTAGGGTCTCCCAGATCTGGCAATTCTGTTCTCACCGCATTTTGCCAGTGGCTGCAGGACTTTTGTTTTGGGAGGGCAGGGTTTGAATCTCTTTAGGTAGAGGCTTTGAGATATTGTAAACACATATTAGCCAAAAAAAAACCTTGATGGCTGGGGTTCTTGCTGCTGCTGCAGCTTTGGTCTACTGTTGCACTCATTGATATCGTGTAAATAACTTCGGCCTGAATTGCCATTGAGGACTTATTTTGGATTGCGCTTTGCCCTGGTTTCTCCCCTCTGACTTTACTGTCATGGGTGACCCTGCCACTTTGCTGTGTTTGAGTATGCTGTTGATCCCAAGAGTGATGTCATCAGGAGATCTCAACATGGGTGATGAAAACTAGATGGCTCACAGACCATAGTAACCGTGAAGAATCAAAGAAATTTCACTGAGCACACACTGACCCCATCTTTCTTCCAAAACTGTTTATTCAAACAGAGATGAGAGGGCCTTATTCCAACAGTCACTGCAATGATGAATCTATCACACTTGCAGAGATTGAGATGCTAGAACTGGTTGGTAAGTCCGTGACCAGAATGAATGAAAGGTGATCCTGAATCTGGAACAGAGTCATTGCAAAATGACCGAACCATATAACTCAAGGAGTATTTACATTGACTGCGTTGTAATAAGCTCTGCATCTTGAGAATACTTAGTAAGCTAAATATAATACAAAATACCACATTCTCAATGACCTTCAACTTGGTGAGATCTTCTGCTTTTTCGTTACTGATTATTTATGTGCCAGGGAAACTGCTTCTTCATTGATATTGTTTGTTCATTTTCAGACAGAAATTGAAATGTGATAGGTAATCTCACAGCAGCTAGATCCTTGAAATAACAAAAAGATGCCTAATCCTAATCAAATACATGCCAATGTATTTGTGCCTGCTGTAACAGTAAATGGTTCATACTGTTTCCCCAGTATAGTTGGCTGCCTGACAAGGGAGTGGAAACTATGTAAATGGTAGGGATTGAGAGGTAGATACACCAGCTTTTGAATTATGATTGGTGCATAGGTGCAAATTAGAGTACCTCAGTAAATCTGAGTTCAGAATAAACCTGCAAAAGCACAATGATTGGCACTTTCCCATTGGCCTTGTTATATCCAAACATATCCAGTTGTTCTTCGATTTTCATCGTGCATATGAAGTACAATTGGAAAATTCAAAATAATTATTTTTAATCAGGCTTTCAGCATACCTATTGTAACTCTAAAGAAGTACATGCATACATCTTGTGATTTAAGATTTAAATCTGATTCAGTTAATCTGTGAAAAAGGTCTTGTTGGGAAACAACATAAATGAGGTGAAAACATAAGAACTCTCAACTTCCTTATTTTTAAAATGAGGAAAGAAAATTGTTCTTTTAAGGGAGAAGGAAAAAAACAAATGTTTTCCTTAAAGGGAGTGTTGTGTCCTTCTGCATCCTGCAGAAACATGGTGTGGTTTCCGTGACACGTGTTGAAATGTTGAAATAAACTGTGCGCCAGCACAAACCTAAGTGTGGCCCACCCACATGATTTGAATCATTGGTTTGAGGGAAAAATAATGCATATTTCACCCATTGCTCACCATATCAGTTTTACATTGGCTGTTGGAAGCAGAATGTGATGCTAACTTGACAATTGCAGAGCATAAAATTAAGTCTGGAACTGCAACACAGATCAGTTTTTGAATTTATAGACCAGCTTTGCCACAAATCCTTCCAGTTCAAAGGAAACAGAAGCATCTTTTGTATTTTGAACTGCATGACTGTTGCAAGTTTCAAGATTTTAATATTATCAGAAATAAGTTTTTTTTTATTGTCAGTTGTGATATTGAGAATTACAGTTAGCTACCCTACAAGAAGTATCTTCAAGTTAATTCTCTGTTTTGATTTTAGTTTACTGTTATTAACTGGGGAACTTTGGTCATGTGACTAGTAATCCAGAAGCGCAGGCACATGCTCTGACAACATAGGTTCAAATCTTACCACAGTAGTGGGTAGACTTTATAATGAATTAATTTCAATATGTTAATAATTCACTGAACGTGCAGCTAGTCTCAGTGAAGTGACTATAAAGTTGTCCTCAAAATGCATCAGGTTTACTAATATCCTTTCATAAAAGTAATCTGCCATCCTTACCCTTTGTGGCCCATATACGGTACCAAATGGGTTGAGGCAGGGAAGGAGGCTAAAAGGGTAAAAAGGGAAGCTATGGGTGTGAGGAATGGGAGACCAAGGAGAGAACAGCTTTAAACAAAGGAATGTGCTGCTAACAAGGATTCAGGAAAATCTGACCTCACCAAGGTAACAAATTTCTCTCAATTGGGAACTGTAGCGATTGGAACCAGGTGAACCTCATTGACAACAAAGTCCTCCAATTGGAGTTGTTAGCCAGTGCCTCCTGATTGTCCCAGGTTAACTAATAGAATCTCAGAATTGCCACAGGGTGGAAACAGGCCATTTGACCGAACAAGTCCACACCAATCCTTTGGAGGGGATCCCACCCAGACCCATCCCACTTCCCTATCCCTGTAACCCTGCAATTCCAGTTGCTAATGCACCTAACCTCCACACCCCTGGACACTGTAGGCAATTCAGTATGGCCAGTCCATCCAGCCTGCACACGTTTGGACGGTGGGAGGAAACTCACGCAGGCAAGGGGAGAATGTGCAAACTTCACACAGTCACCCAAGGTTGGAATCAAACCAGGGTCCCTGGTGCTGTGAGGCAGCCGTGCTAGCCACTGAGCCACCGTGCCACCCTGCAAAATATTAACAGGAGATTTAGAATCTCGTCAGTTCAGTGGACTGACTTCAAGCTGACTGGCCACAGCCAGTGTACTCTGCATGAGTAATTAAAAGGTGACTTGGTGACGGCATTTGGGCTCTCTGCAATTATTTCAGCAACTCTAGCTTCAGGTTGCGTATATTTTGGAGCTACTATTTGGAAAGAAATATCAGTGGATTGTATGATAATGAATGCCGTTGTCAATTGTTAAATATAATTCTGAGATGGAGATGTGAAATGCAGTAAAGAGATTAAAACTGTAGTTAACATAAGACCAAAAGACACAGAAGCTGAGGTAGGTCATTCAGCCCATCAGGTCTGTTCTACCATTCAGTGAGATCATGACTGATTTTCTGATTTTCTAATCCTTAACTTCGTTTTGCTATCTTAACCCCAAAACTCTTGATTGCCTCAATTAGAAATCTGTCTATCTCAACCCAGCCCAAACTACAGAATTCCACAGACACTCACCCCTCTGAGAGAAAATTCCTCTCATCAGCCTTAAACTGGTGACCACGAGTTCTGACATTAGACGCTGGGGTCCTGGACTCTGTCACAAGGGAGAGTCATCCATGCCAGTAACTTAACCTCCCACCCATGTGTTTTAATTTTTCTAAACCGCCTCCTGTGGGAACTTTATCAAAAGCTTTCCGAACATCTCAGTCTACCATGTCTATTGGCTCTCATTCATCAATTTTTTTTTCTTAATACTTTCTAAAAAATTCCAATAAGTTCATTAAACGTTTTTTTCTTCATTTGTAAATTCATGCTGACAATATGCAATTATGTCAGTATCAACCAGCTTACTATTTATCCCATCCTTAATAATAGATTACAGCATTTTCCCAAGTCCTGATGTAAAGCTAGCAGGTCTATCATTTAGTTTTCACTCTCAGTTGTTTATTAGCTTGCTACGCTAGTTGTTCTGTGGCATGCAGATGTTTCGTTGCCCTTCTAGGCAATGCCATCAATGCGACCTCTAATTGAAGCATTGGTGTTCTGCTTCATTCTGGATTTATATGATCCTCTATTGTGATGGTCTTATCGCTTCATGTTCTGTTGTTTTAGCAGTGGTCTGTATACGGAGTCCATTTCTATGTGTTTGTTAATGGAGTCCCATGTTGAGAACCAGGCTTCCAGAAATTCCCTTGCATGTCTGGTGTTTGCCTGTCCTGGTATGGTCACTTTGTCCCAGTCGAAGTGATGACTCTCACTGTCTCTGTTTATCGAGACAAGTGAATATTGGTCATGTCTTTTTACTGCCAGCTGGTATTCGTGTATCCTGGTCGTCCGTTTCCTCCCTGTTTATCCAGTGTAATGTTTATTGCAGTCACTGCATGGTATTCTGTATATCACGTTGGTCTTGCTTGCTGTTGGTATGGGGCCTTTCATCTTTGATAACATTTGGCACAGTGTTGCTGTAGGTTTGTGCGCAATCATGATCTTATGTGGTCTTAGGAGTCTGTTAGTAATTTCTGATATATTTTTGATGTAGGGGAGCATTAACTGTTGTTTGTTTTGTAGGCATCTGCAGGCGAAATGTCTTGGGTTCCCGTTGTTGGTGATAACTTTGCGTAGGTGTTCCTCTTCCATTCTGCGGAGTTCTGGGGTGTTGCAGTGTGAAGTGGCTTGTTTAAATAGTGTCTTGATGCAGCGCTGTTTATGGTGGGGTGTTTGCTATTGAAATTAAGGATTTGGTCTGTGTGTGTGGCCTTCCTGTATACTTGGGTCCAGAATGAGCCGATAGTCAGTCTCTGTACCATTACATCTAAGAATGGGAGCTGTTTGTTGTGTTCTTCCTCTCTAGTGAAATGAATATTTGTGAAGATGTTGTTGACACATTGATGGGTTTCTTCTACTTTTCTTTCTCGTTTTTCTCTCCTTCCTTAAAAAGTGAGGTGATGTTTGCTACCTTATAATCCACAGAAATCATT
Source organism: Ginglymostoma cirratum (assembly GCA_024137785.1). NCBI lineage: Eukaryota > Metazoa > Chordata > Chondrichthyes > Orectolobiformes > Ginglymostomatidae > Ginglymostoma > Ginglymostoma cirratum. The sequence goes on along the minus strand of JAHRHZ010000082.1, from coordinate 21,037,770 downwards.
CCAGAATCCATAGAACTTTGGAAGATAATCACCAATGCTTTGACTGTTTGTTTCTATAGCCACCACCTTAATGGGGCTGGTTGGGGTTTTGAGAGAATTACAGAAGTCAAATTGTGCCTGACAGTCTAGGTTTGCTGACATAGTAGGAACTGCAGATGCTGGAGAATCTGAGATAACAAGGTGTCGAGCCGGATGAACGCAGCAGGCCAAGCAGCATCAGAGGAGCAGGAAGGCTGACGTTTCGGGCCCAGACCCTTCTTCTGAAGAAGGGTCTAGGCC
>JAHRHZ010000082.1:21024346-21037091 GCA_024137785.1 Ginglymostoma cirratum | reverse complement strand
CATTTCGGGCCTAGACCCTTCTTCTGAAGAAGGGTCTGGGCCCGAAACGTCAGCCTTCCTGCTCCTCTGATGCTGCTTGGCCTGCCGCGTTCATCCAGCTCTACATCTTGTTAGTCTAGAGTTGCTGTTTTCTTCAAGTTTCCAGGAAGTGAAAACTCTAATTGCTGAGTTTCTGCAGAACCTCAGTGCAAGTCATAGCTCAGGGAATGATCTTGTGAACATTTAATTGCAGATTACACTCCATATTTGCTGATAGGTCACACAAATAATGTGTTCTGAAGTTGGAAAGAGCATTTGAGTTTGTTTCCACTACAACCTCTTAATATGATTCATTCCTTGCCTTAAGTTTAAGATGTGAGTGCAAGTTTTGTCCAATTTATTGTCTCTAAATGAGTTAAAATTGTGTTGGCTATGGAGGTATGCAACACCTAAGTAAATCAATTAATATTGCAGCTCAGATTTGCCATGCACGCATGCTCAGATGAATACAGCGTTGTTGTCTCAGCAGGACATGAGAGATATAAGCTGATACAACGAAAATTACAACTTCCTTCCTGTCTTTCCCATCTACTTGTGGAACTAGACTCAAATGGTGCTTCTGAGGGACTTCACTAAGAAGAATTTCAAAAAACCAGTTAATTAAATTAGACAATACGCTTGTAAAATGCCACTCTTCCTATCTATTAATAACTATCAGTTATTGCAGATGGAGACATGTTCTTGCTGGTGATCGGGCTAGTTTACATAACATAAGATAAGAACTAGGAGCAGGAGTAGGCCTTCCGGCCCTTCGAGCCTGCTCTGCCATTCAACAAGATCATGGCTGATCTTTTTGTGGACTCCCATCCGCTTACCCATGCTCTCACCTTATCCCTTAATTCCTTTATTGTTGAAAAAAATATCTACCTTAGCTTTAAAAACATTTACTGAAGTAGCATCAACTACTTCACTTGGCAAGGAATTCCATAGATTAACAACCCTCTGGCTGAAGAATTTCCTCCTCAATTCAGTCCTAAATCTGCTCCCTCTAATCTTGAGACAATGCCCTCTTGTCCCGGCTTCACCTGCCAGTGGGAACATCCTCTCGACTTCTATCTTATCTATTCCCTTCATAATTTTATATGTTTCTATAAGATCCCCCCTCAATCTTCTGAATTCCAATGAATATAATCCCAATTATATTAGTTAATTCGTTGGCTGATTTAATTTTTCAGTTTAGCAAACTATTCAACTGGGAATAGACAAACAGTATTTTGGAATGTTAAAAGCATTGAGATATGATTTTGTGCTTCACATTGCATTCAACATGGATCATTTGTGCACCCTGTGATATCTCCCGTGTTTTGAGGAAGAACCTTTTTGTTTCCCTGATTGACTATGTTATTAACTTGTTTGTCACAGGATCAAACCCATATGTTACTACTACACTGCAAATAGGATAAAACGATGCTCTCATTTGAATAAATCACTGTAAATATTTGAGAGCTGTGTATTTTGCTTTTTTTATTCACTCATGGGATGGTGCGTTGCTGGCCAGCATTTATTGCCCATCTGAGTTGTCCTTGAGAAGCTGGTGGTGAGCTGCCTTCTTGAACCACATTCGTCCACCTGCTATAGGTTGACCCACAATGCCTTTAGGAAGGGAATTCCAGGATTTTGACCCAGTGACAGTAAAAGAACGGTGATATATTTCCAAGTCAGGATAGTGAGTGGCTTGGAGGGGAACTTGAAGGAGGTGGTGTTCCCATCTATTGGCTGCTCGTGGTCGTGAGTTCAGAAGGTGCTGTCTGAGGATCCTTGGAGAATTTCTGCAGTGAGTTGTGTAGATAGTGCATTCTGCGTTGTGGTGGAGGTAGTGGATGCTTGAGGATGTGGTGTCAATCAAGAGGGCTGTTTTGTCCTGGATAGTGGTAGGCTTCTTGAACGTTCTTGAAGCATCCAGGCAAGTGGGGAGTATTCGATCATACTCGTGATTTATGTCTTGTAGATGGTGAACAGGCTTCAGGGAGTCAGGAGGTGAGTCATTCCCTGCCTCTCACCTGTTCTTGTAGCCACTTTGTGGTGTTTCCAGTTTAGTTTCTGGCCAATGGTAACCCTAAGGATGTTGATAGTGGAGGATTCAGTGATGGTAACACATTTGAATGTCAAGGGGTGGTGATGAGATTATTTCTTATTGGAAATGGCCATTGCCTGGAATTTGTGTGGCATGAATGTTACTTGCTACTTGTCAGCCCAATCCTGGATATTGCATTTGTACATGCATTGCTTCAGCATCTAAGGAGTCGCAAATGGTACAATCATCAGCAAACATCCCCACTTCTGACCTTATGAAGGAAGGAAGGGCACTGATGAAGCAGTAGAGGACACTACCCTGAGGAACTCCTGCAGAAATGTCCTGGAGCTGCGATGATTGACCTCTAACAGCCTCAACCATTTTTCTATGTGTCTGATATCACAGACCAGTAGCGAGTTTGTCCCCTGCTTGGGATGTCATTTGCTGCTTTACAGGACATTGGTGAGACCAATTTTAGAATGCTGAGTTGATTTCTGGTCTTGCTAGAGGAAAGATGTTAAATTCGCAAGGGCTCAGAAAAGATTCATGAGGATGTTGTTGAGATTGGAGGGTTTAAGCTATAGGAAGAGGCTGAATAGGCTGGGACTCTTTTTCTCCCTGGACCATTGGAGGCTGAGGGGTGACCTTATAGAAGTTATAATATCATGAGGGGTATAAATAGGGTGAATAACCAAGGTATACCCTTTTTCCCAGGGTAGGGGAGTCCAAAGCTAGAGGGCACAGGTTTAATGTGAGAGGGGAAAGATTTTAAAAGGGACCGGAGGAGCAACTATGTAGAGGGTGGTGCGTGTATGGAATGAGCTGCCAGAGGAAATGGTGGAGGCTAATACAATTACAACATCTAAAAGAAATCTGAATGAGTATATGAATAGGAAGGGTTTAGAGGGGTATGGGCTAACTGCCAGTAAATGGGGTGAGATCAGTTTTGGACTTTGGTTGACATGGACAATTTGGATCAATGGGCCTGTTTCTGTCCTGTATAACTCTGAGTCTATGACCCGTTGAATCCAATTTTGCTAGGGCTCCTTGATGTCATACTCTGTCAGATACAGCTTTGATGTCAAGGGCTGTCACTCTCACCTCCGCTGTGGAATTCAATATTTTGTCCATGTTTGCACCTAGGTTGTAATGAGGTCAGGAGCTGAGTGGCCCTGGCAGAACCCGAACTGGGTGTCCATGAGCAGGTTATAGCTGAGCAAATGCTGCTTGATAGCACTGTTGATGACACATTCCATCAATTTACTGATGATTGAGAATAGACTGGGGTGGTAATTGGTCGGACTGGATTTGTCCTACTTTCTGTCGGGTAGATGCCAGTGTTACAACTGGACTGGAATAGCTTGGCTAGGGAGCAGCAAGTTCTCGAGCACAAGTCTTTGAGTACTATTGCTGCAATGTTGTCAGGGTTTTGCAGTATCCAGTGCCTCCAACTGTTTTGAGATATCATGTGGAGTGAATTGAACAAGCTAAAGACTGATATCTGAAACGTTGGAGATCATTGGAGGAAGCTGAAATAGATCATCTACTCGGCACTTCTGGCTGAAGATCGCTGTGGATGTTTCAGCCGTAACTTTTGCCCTGATATTCGGGCTCTTCCATCATTGAGGATGGGGTTATTTGTGGAGCCTCGTCCTCAACCCACAATGGGATTTGACAGGACTGCAGACCTTAGACCAGATCCGTTAGTTTTGGAATCACTTGGTTCTGTCTATCACTTGCTGATTGGTGAATAAGTAGCCCTGTTTGGTTGACACTTCATTTTTTTGGCATGCCTGGTGCTGCTCCTGGTATGCCGCCCTCCACTCTCGACTGATCTCTTAGCTTAATGATACTGGTTGAGTGGGTGATATGCCAGGCCATGAGGTTGCAAATTGTGCTGGAGTACAGTTCTGCGACTATGGATGGCCCACAGCACGTTATGAATGCCCAGGCTTGAGTTGCTAGTTCGAAGTCTGTCCCATTTCGCACAGTGATAACCTCCATCGTATTGTGTGGTACTATTCTCAATGTGAAGGTGGAACTTTGTATCCACAAAGGCTGTATGGTGATCAGTCTTACCCATGGACAGATGCATCTGCAGCTGGCAGATGGGTAAAGAACAAAGAACAAAGAACAAAGAAAATTACAGCACAGGAACAGACCCTTCGGCCCTCTAAGCCTGCACCGATCCAGATCCTCTATCTAAACCTGTCGCCTATTTTCCAAGGATCTGTATCCCTCTGCTCCCTGCCCATTCATGTATCTGTCTAGATATATCTGAAATGATGCTATCGTGCCCACCTCTACCACCTCCACTGGCAACATGTTCCAGGCACCCACCACCCTCTGCGTAAAGAACTTTCCGCGCATATCTCCCTGAAACTTTTCCCCTCTCACCTTGAAATCGTGACCCCTAGTAATTGAGTCCCCCAATCTGGGGAAAAAGCTTCTTGCTATCCACCCTGTCTATACCTCTCATGATTTTGTAGACCTCAATCAGGTCCCCCCTCAACCTCCGTCTTTCTAATGTAAATAATCCTAATCCACTCAACCTCTCTTGAAAGCTAGCACCCTCCATACCAGGCAACATCCTGGTGAACCTCCTCTGTACCCTCTCCAAAGCATCCACATCCTTTTGGTAATGTGGCAACCAGAACTGTACGCAGTATTCCAAATGTGGTCGAACCAAAGTCCTATACAGCTGTAACATGACCTGCCACGTCTTGTACTCAATACCCCGTCCGATGAATGAAAGCATGCCGTATGCCTTCTTGACCACTCTATCCACCTGCGTTGCCACCTTCAGGGTACAATGGACCTGAACACCCAGATCTCTCTGCGCGTCAATTTTCCCCAGGGCATTTCCATTTACCACATAGTTCGCTCTTGAATTGGATCTTCCAAAATGCATCACCTCGCATTTGCCTGGATTGAACTCCATCTGCTATTTTTCCGCCCAACTCTCCAATCTATATTCTGCTGCATTCTCCACAGTCCCCTTCACTACCTGCTACTCCACCAATCTTAGTGTCATCTGCAAACTTGCTAATCAGACCATCTATACCTTCCTCCAGATCATTTATGTATATCACAAACAACAGTGGTCCCAACACGGATCCCTGTGGAACACCACTGGTCACAGTTCTCCATTTTAAGAAACTTCCTTCCACTACAACTCTCTATCTCCTGTTGCCCAGCCAGTTCTCTATCCATCTTGCTAGTACATCCTTGACCCCATGCGATTTCACTTTCTCCATCAGCTGACCAAGGGGAACCTTATCGAACGCCTTACTGAAGTCCATGTCGATGACATCCACAGCCCTTGCCTCATCTATCAACTTTGTCAGTTCCTCAAAGAATTCTATCAACTTGGTAAGACATGACTTTCCCTGCACAAAACCATGCTGCCTGTCATTAATAAGCCCATTTTCTTCCAAATGTAAATAGATCTTATCCCTCAGTATCTTCTCCAGCAGCTTCCCCACCACTGACGTCAGGCTCACTGGTCTATAATTACCTGGATTATCCTTGCTACCCTTAAAGAAGGGGACAACGTTAGCAATTCTCCAGTCCTCCGGGACCTCACCCTCAAGGTTGCTGCAAAGGTATCTGTTAAGGACCCAGCTATTTCCTCTCTTGCTTCCCTTAGTAACCTGGGATAGATTCCATCCGGACCAGGGGACTTGTCCACCCTAATACCTTTTAGAATACCCAATACTTCCCCCCCCCCCCCCACCCCCTCCTTGTGCCGACTTGGCCTCGAGTAATCAAACATCTGTGTCTAACCTCAACTTCCGTCATGGCCCTATCCTCGGTGAATACCGACGCAAAGTACTCATTAAGAATCTCACTCATTTTCTCTGACTCCTTGCATAACTTCCCTCCTTTTTCCTTGAGTGGGCCAACCCTTTCTCCAGTTACCCTCTTGCTCCTTATGTATGAATAAAAGACTTTGGGATTTTCCTTAACCCTGTTTTCTAAAGACATTTCATGACCCCTTTTAGCCCTCTTAATTCCTCATTTCAGATTGGTCCTCGTTTCTCGATATTCTTCCAAAACTTCGTCTGTTTTCAGTCACCTAGACCTTACGTATGCTTCCTTTTTCCTCTTTGCTAGTCTCACGATTTCACCTGTCACTCATGGTTCCCTAATCTTGCCCCTTCTATCCCTCATTTTCACAGGGCCATGTCTGTCCTGCACTCTAATCAACCTCTCTTTAAAAGCCTCCCACGTATCAAATATGGGTTTACCCTTAAACAGCTGCTCCCAATCCACATTCCCCAGCTCCTGCCGAATTTTGCTATAGTTGGCCTTCCTCCAATTCAGCAGTCTTCCTTTAGGACCACTCTCATCTTTGTCCGTCAGTATTGTAAAACTTACGGAATTGTGATCACTATTCCCAAAGTAATCCCCTACTGAAACTTCAACCACCTGGTCGGGCTCATTCCCCCACACCAGGTCCAGTATGGCCCCTTCCCGAGTTGGACTATTTACATATTGCTCTATAAAACCCTCCTGGATGCTCCTTACAAATTCTGCTCCATCTCAACCCCTAACACGAAGTGAATCCCTGTCAATGTTGGGAAAATTAAAATCTCCTATCACCGCCCCCCTGTTGCTCCTACATCTTTCCATAATCTGTCCACATATTTGTACCTCTATCTCACGCTCGCTGTTGGGAGGCCTGTAGTACAGCCCCAACATTGTTACTGCACTCTTCCTATTTCTGAGCTCTGCCCATATTGCCTCACTGCTCGAGTCCTCCATCGTGCCCTCCATCAGCACAGCTGTGATATCCTCTTTGACCAGTAATGCAACTCCTCTACCCCTTTTACCTCCCTCTCTATCCCGCCTGAAGCATCTATATCCTGGGATATTTAATTGCCAATCTTGCCTTTCCCTCAACCAAGTCTCCGTAATAGCAATGACATCATTCTCCCAGGTACTAATCCAAGCCCTAAGTTTATCTGCCTTACCTACGACACTTCTCGCATTAAAACAAATGCACCTCAGACCACCTGTCCCTTTGCGTTCATCATGTGTAAGGATGAGGCCACATATGTTTTTCCTCTTGTTCCCTCACTACCTGCTGCAGAACCAGTCTAGCAACTGTGTCCTTTATTACCCGACCAGCTTGATCAGTAGCACTGCTGCCAAGCCGCTCTTGTTGGTGGGCATTGAAATCCCTTACCAGAGTACATTTTGTGTCCTTCCCACCCTCAGTGCTCCCTCCAAGTGTTGATCATAGTGGAGTACTGATTCATCGGCCAAAGAAGGACAGTATCTTGTAACCAGTAGTTTCCCTGCCTATGTTTAACCTGAAGCCATGAGACTTCATGAGTCCAGAGTTGATGCTGAGGACTCCGAGAGCAATTCCCTTCTGAGTGTATACCACTGTGCCATCACCTCTGCTAGTTCTCTCCATCTGGTGGAACAGAACATATCCTGGGATGGTTGGGGATACAGTCATACTTATGGAATTATACTTGACAGCCAGCTTCAGGTTATTGCTTGACTAGTCTTAGAAACAGCTTTTGCAGTTTTAACGCTAGCTCCCAAAATGTTATTAAGGAGGACTTTGTAGAGTTGACTGGGCCCTTTTGACCATTGCCTTTTCTGGTGTCTAGGTTGATGCTGTATGTTCTATCCAGTTCATTTATTTGTTGAGACTTCTTAGAAACTGAATGTCTTGTTGAGCTATTTCAGAGAGCAGTCAAGGGTTAAGCATATTGCTGAGGTTGGGGATTCAAATGCAGGCCAAACCAGGTGAGGATGGCAAAATCCTTTCTGAAGGTAATGAGCCAGATGGGTTTATCTGAAAATTGACAGTGGTTTCCTGGTCGCAGTAGATCCTTAATTCCAGATAGTTTTTACTGAATTCAAATTCTACCATCTGCAGTGGCGGTGTTTGAGCCCAGATCCCCATTACACGAGCTGAATTTCTGAGTTTCTATAAATTATATCACTAGGTTGTTGCCTTCCTCAGTCCCAGGGGTCTGGATCAATGATTTTGATATATATGTTCAAATCCCACCAGTAGCAGTTGGGAGTTTTTATGTTAAGAGAATTCAACTAACCTAGAATGTTATGGAACAGGGATAGTTCGTCAGATCAATTCAGACTTGCTCATACTGGGTTTGCAGCACAGTGAAATCAAAACATTTGGTGACCCTCAAAATTGCTTATTTGTCCTTCAGCACCCCTCTGTGGTTGATTGGCCAATATTGTTCCTCCTTCAATTAGTGATTCAGCATTCAGCCAGTTGCCAGCTGCTGAGCATAACAACATCTTGGTGCTGAAACATGTATATCTATGAAACCATTCCTTCCTAGTATTGATGTAATTCACCTTTTCCTTTCAATTATGCCCTGTTACTCCATATTTGTGGGATCTTATTTGTCTTTTACTTTGTGAAGGCCAAACTCAAGTATGTATTTAATAGGTGTGCCATCCCTTTGTTTCCCATTTATAAGTTTCCTTGTTTCTGGAGGACTGATGTTTGTCTTCATTAGCTCTTTTTTGCTTCTTCACATAGCTACAGAAACTTTTACTATTGGTTGTGTTCTCCCTGCAAGCTTACTCTCGTACTGCATTTTGCCTCTCTTAATTAGTCTGTTTGTCTTCCTTTTACTGAATCTAAACTCTTCGCAGTCTTTGGGTTTTTTTTTGGCCAATTTGTCTGCCGCTTCCTTGGATTTAATACAATACTAAATTCCCCTTGGTAGTCATGTTGGGACCATGTTCCCTACTTTATTTTTATGCCAGATTGGGAGAAATAAGTTTTGCAGTTTGTCCATGTGCTCTTCAGCTGTTTGCCATTGCCTACCTGGCTTCATCCCATTAAATAATGATGCCCAGTTTATCATAGCTGGTTCAGGCCTCATACCATACCATACCACACCATACCATACCAAACCTGTCCAGCTTGTACTGGTCCCACCTCCCTCAGAACCAGTCCCAGTTACTACCATTGAGGTCCTTTTGTTTTCACCTGTTTCCTAAATCCCTATATTCTGTTTTTAGGACCTCTTCCCTTTTCATGTCTATATTAATGGTACTGAAGTGTACCACTTCAGAATACCCTGTAGCCACTCGGAGACAACCTTGACCCTAGCACCTAGTGTGCAACATACCACCCTGGAGTTTCATGTGTGGCCACAAACCATTCGTCTGTTCTGTAGGAATGCATGTACAATAAATATTGCCCTTTCTAGACATTGTCATCTTATGAATGAATGATGTTTCTTTAAAGGTTGCCATTCCCAGACCTTTCTTGGATATATTTAATTTATTGCAAATAGAATATCTGTTTTACATTTAACAAGTATAAAAACATCCAACTCCTCTGTTTTCCTAGAAATTCATTGAATTTGAGGATTCTCAAGAGCAGGAGAAGAAGGATCTGCAGATTCGCGTGGAGTTGTTGGAATCGCAGACACGACAGCTTGAACTCAAGGCAAAAAATTACGCAGACCAGAGTAAGTACGCTGAGAGTATGGTAGTGTTGTGTTTATAAGCCTACTAAAATAATTCAGACCCCTGGTCCAATAGTTGATTGGTAAAGACCCACAAGTATGTTATGTGGACTTTCAGGTTGGGGTGGATTCAAAACAATGTCAGAAGTTGTGGCAAGTAGAACATTCGATGTAACCTTTTGAACTTAACAAATTGTAATTCTAAGATAAAAAATATAAGCTTCTGGAATGATAGTGTCCATTAGGTCAAATAGCAGCTGTGGAGTGAGAAAGAATTAACACAGATCTGATTCATCCTGAATCTGAATTTGTGCAGATGCTGAGTAGTAACTTCCTGTTTTTATTTCAGATTGCCAGCATCTGCAGTATTTTGTTTTGAAATCATAATGCAGCACTTGGTGTGAAAGCTTCTCAAGAGGATAAAATCAGTCAATGGTCTGAGGTCTTATTGAGTAATATGCTTTTAGTGAAGGGGGATTGGAAGTAGTTCTTAAATGAAGTCATACAGGTGAGCCTTGTGCTCTCCTACCCTCCACCATTAGTAAATAGATCTTGTTTCCTCAACTAATTTTGTTTGGTCGTCTTTATAATCAGTTTTTGTCTTGTACCATGTGCCCCTGAGAAGTTTGGGAAGAATTGATTCCTTGGCATGGTTTAGTCTCTCAAGTAGACCATTTTCCAGTATCTAGATCAAATGGATTGTCACTTACGCTAAATGTTGGTGTGATCATGGAGCTCAATCTTGTTCTCAATCCATGTCTATATCTTTTGGAGTGCTGTTGTAATATTAAGGAAGAAGAAACCTTTGGCTTCCTTCTCCATTTCCCTCAAACCCGGTACTACATGCTGGTCTCTTGTTTCGGTACTGATGTTTACCCTGTGTTAGTTGAATTTGCAGTTTTGAGGAATATTAAGAAATCGTCTAGTCGTGTAGGATCGTCTAGTTGTTCTTCAGAACACATGGGCTTGTTTGCAGAATTTTGAAAAGGCCCAGCTATCTTGTGCCTATGGCAGATCATGTTTGTGTGTCTGAGAGTCAAACCGATAAATCTGATGAATTCAGTCTGTACAAGGGGGTCTTGCCTCTGTTCTGTATCATTAATAATCAGTAGTTTTCACTGGTTACAGTTCCAACTGTATGTACACACATGTAAGGCCTACATATTTGAGGGTCCCTAAGCCTTAGCTGTTCCATCCACTCATTCAGATCTCCACATGGTGCAATCACAATATATAGAGGTGAATATAGATTTCTTATTATATTGATCTTGGAGTCTTTAGATATGGCATTGACTTCCACGTGTGACAAACTAGCCACCTATTTAAAATAAATCTGCAAAATTAATTTGCAAAATTTACAAAATTAATTTTTGATCTGTCGCAGTACGTCTATTTCTGACCAGTTACCCTAACATCTGTAGTGGGGAAACCACTGGATTCTACAGTCAAAAATAGGATGACTGATCACCTCAACATTTCAGTTAATCAGGAGAAACAGCATTGATTCATGAAGAGTAGGTCATGGCTGTCAAACCTCAGATTTTGAAGAGATGACAAGGATGCTGGACAGAGGAAAATCGAAGGATGATGTTTTTGTGGACTTCCAGAAGGCTTTCGCTGAAGTCCCACCACAATGACGAAGGTATACAAGGTTATGGACCAGGTGCTGGAAAATGGGATTAGTTGGATGGAGATAGCAAAGATGTTATTGGACTAACTGGAGAATTAGAAGTCTAGCACAGAAGAAGGTCCTCTGGACCATTGAGTCTGCACAGTCAAAAACAATCATCCCACTTATCCTGAGATAACACAGTGTGGAGCTGGAGGAATGCAGCAGGCTTTTCTGAAGAAGTGTCCCGAACTGAAACATCAGCTTTGCTGCTCCTCTGATGCTGCCTGGCCTGCTGTGTTCCTCCAACTCCACACTGTATTATCTCTGACTCCAGCATCAGCAGTTCTTACGATGTCCACCTAACAAATCCTGTTTTCTAGAATTTAGTCCATAGCCTTGTATGCCTTTGTCATTGCAAGTGTACATTTAAATATTTAGTAAATGTTATGAGGGTTTCTGCCTTTACCACCCTTTCAGTCAGTGAGTTCTAGACTCCGACCACACTCTGGGTGAAAAAATCTTTCTTCACATCCCCTCTAAACAATTAACCTGGTAATCTTGAAAAAGTATTTGGATGAGTACTTGAATGTCATAAGGTTCAAGGTTATGGGCCTACTGCTGGAAAATGGAGCTTGTGCAGATTTAGTGTAATTTTGGTGGTACAAACCTAATGGACTTTTCTGCTGTGATTCTCTAATTGTAAACTTCCTGGCCGTTACCTTAATCTGTATCCTCTGGCCACGGATCCCTCCAATAAGGGGAAAATTTCTTCCTGTTGACCTTATCTCTGCCCCTTATAATTGTCTCAATCATGTCACCCCTCAGTGTCCTCTTCTCCAAAGAAATCAACCCCAGTCTATCCCCATTTTCTGAAGAAGGGTCTTGGCCCGAAATGTCAGCTTTCCTGCTCCCATGATGCTGCTTGGCCTGCTGTGTTCATCCAGCTCCACACCTTGTTATCCCAGTCTATCCAATCTCTTGTCATTACAAACTCTCCAGCCCAGGCATTCTGGTAAACCTTCTCTGCGCACTGTCCAGTGCAATCACATCCCTTCTGTAACGTGGATTCCAGAATTGCATGCAATACTGTAGTTGTCACCTAACTAACTTTTTAGACAGTTCCAGCATAACCTCTCTGTTGTTTAATAAATTGTGGTATGAAGAGAAAAGCTTGGATATTACACGTGTTGTTGTTCAGGTATAAATATATTTTTGTAATGCATTTATAAATCATGAAGTGAAACGGAAATTACATTTGACTGATTTTGTAGAGTCCTTTGAGGAAGTAACAAACAATGGTAATTGATGAGAACCTGTAAGTTCGTGGTACTTACGTCAAATATTTCAGACAATACAAAATTAGTGGGAGTGATTAACTACTGTCAAAGTTCTTCAGGAAGGTATTGCCAAGCATATATTGGGCAATGGATATTGAGGGAAATGTGAGGTTCTTGATTTTATGAATACTGGGCAAAGGAGTATGCATTAAATGGTAAAACTTGAGAATAATTAAAAATACTCAAAAGCAAGAATTTTCCAGTGAGATAACAAGGTGTGGAGCTGGATGAACACAGCAGGCCAAGCAGCATCAGAGGAGCAGGAAGG
>JAHRHZ010000082.1:21006317-21019207 GCA_024137785.1 Ginglymostoma cirratum | reverse complement strand
TAAAATGCAGTGATTAGTTTCCCTGACATTGAATTTGTCAATGTTCTGTATGGTAGTGCAATCTAGAATTAGAATTAGATTTTACCATTGTTTGGGCAAAACGTAGTAAGCTTTGAGAATCTTGTGCAAAGATTTTTGATGAAAGAAGGCAGGAATATGTATTAAAATCTTCTTGTATGTAAAAAGTTAACCTGTTTCCTCGCTTGTATGTAGGGCTGTTATGTTTTTCTTCACAAAGACGTATTGCTCTTGTGATTTGAAGACATCTCAGTGTACTGTGATTACACTTTCGCAAGAATTAAAAATAAAAGCAGAAAATGTTGGAACTGCAAAGCTGGTCTGGCAGCTGTTGTGAGGGAAAAACAAGGCATCGACCTGAAAAGTTAATCGTTTTCTTTTTCTCCACTCTTGCTGCCAGATCTGCATATTAGAGCAGTTTTTGCTTTTACCTCCGATTTCCAGTGTTTTGTCGTATTTTGCTGTCAAGAATTAAATTTTACAGTTGGTTTTCCTGATACTTGTTTGTTCCAATTCTTCTCAGGATTTGCATTATTCATGACCCAAGCTTATGCTAGTTGGTATCAGTCAGCAACAACCCCAAGGTAAATCTCCAGCATTTGTGTTGTGTGGGGCTAGAAAGATTGAATGTCTAAAAATGTTTCTCTAGTTTGTCAGCAGACCTAGCAATTAAATTTTGGGGTTGCACTTTGGATAATGATTGCATTACTGTCCCTTGTCTCATCTTTCCCACGACCCAACTTTAATTCAGTTTTTTATTATCTGTTTAAGTCAAAGGATTCCAAGGCTATTCAAAAATTCAGCGATTCAAAAGCTTCTGGCTGTTGACATGCTAGTTATGATGGTCACACTAAAATCAGGTCACCTGATGTTTAACGTTACATGCATGTCAGCTTCAGTTTGGATCGAACCAGGTTGCTGAAGTACTTTGGACTTATTAAGGAGCAGAACAATAAATTGGAGCAGTTTAAACATTAGAAATCATGAATTAATGAGCATTCTGAGATGCTATGCTAAATGAACAGATGTAACATGTCATCTTGCAATACTTCTCAGTTGCAGTCGGAGGAGGGTATATTGTAACGCACATAATCCACTTGCAAGGGCTTCCCTGTTACCAGCTGGTCCAGACAGATACTCTCTGATAAACTGAAACTGGGGAGTCATTGACACAACTTTGGCCCTTGGATAATGTAAAAGTACATCAGCGACATTTGAAGTCACATTGTTGTTTTTAAAAAGTATTAATCATTTTAAAATATACAAAGAGTGTTATTGTTGGCAATCGCTCATTAATGAGTCTGATTGTCCAGCTAGGAAATTGGTGTCACTGGTCATTGGTTCTGTGGCTGATGAGCCTGATCCCAGAGCCATACCTCCAACCATACATTTATTGAGGTGTTTCCAGGAGGTGGAATTGGTCCTTGACCTTGAGGTCATTGGCATTCTTTTTTCCAGTTCCTTTTCCGTACTTCTGGCCACTGGTGTTCTGAAAGACTTGTGTTTTTGTGTCCCTTCACACAGGTGTTTCCTCCAAGTCAGTTTCTCTTGAAGGAGGATCTCTTCTGCATTAATGTCTGTGTTGCATTTCTTGAGGGAAGCTGTCAGGAAGTCTTTCAAATACTTCCTTTGTCGTCCTCCCATTTGAGTGTCTTCTTTGAGCTGGACGAATAAGATTTTGGTAGTCAAAACCCTGGCACTCCAAGCACATGGCTGGCCCAGCGGAGTTGGTTTCAGATGATCGTGGCTTCAATGCAGGTGCTGTTAGCTGCTGCAAGAATGCACACATCAGTGTGCCCATCTGATGCAGAGAACCTGTCTCAAATGGTGCTGAAGGCACTTATCAAGTATCTTGAGGTGGCTGGATACCTAGTCCAAGTTTATTTTGTGGCGTATAGAAGTTTGCACACTGAACTGTATTGGTTTCAAATCCACGTTTGTTTTGTTGAAATTGATCACACATTCAAAAGATTTGTCAAATTTAATAATAGGAATCAAGAAATTAGGTAGGATTTCAAACTTTTTTATTCATTCACGGGATGAGGGCGTCGCTGCCTCGTCCAGCATGTATCGCCCATCCCAAATTGCCCAGAGGGCAGTTAAGAGTCAACCACATTGCTGTGGGTCTGGAGTCACATGTAGGCCAGACCAAGTAAGATGGCAGTTTCCTTCCAAAAGGACATTAGTGAACCAGATGGGTTTTTCCCTGACAATCGACAATGGATTCATGGTCATTGTTAGATTCCAGATACTTATTGAATTCAAATTCCACCATCCGCCACGGCGGGATTCAAACCCAGGTCCCCAGAGCATTATCTGGGTCTCTGGATTAACAGTCCAGCAATAATACCATGAGGCCATCGCCTCCCCTTAAACTAATACATGTTAAATTTTGAGATAACAAAATGCTAAGCTGGATGAACACACCGATAGGGTTAGGGTTAGGGTTAGCATCAGAGGAGCAGCAAAGCTGACATCTCGGGTCTGGACCCTTCTTCAGAAATGGGGGAGGGGACGGGGATTCTGAAATAAATAGAGAGAGAGAGGGAGGCAGATGGAAGGTGGATAAAGGAGCAGGTGGGAGAAAAGACGGACAGGTCAGGGAGGCGGGGATGGAGCCAGTAAAGTTGAGTGTAGGTGGAGAGTCAGGATGGGGGTAGGTCAGTCAAGGGAAGACAGACAGGTCAAGGAGGCGGGGATGAGGCTGGTAGGTAGGAGGTGGGGGTTGGTGTTGAGCTGGGAGAAAGGACGGGCAGATCAGGGAGTCAGGGAAGAGCTGGACTGGTTTTGGGATGCGGTCGGGGGCAGGGAGAGTTTGAAGCTTGTGAAGTCCACATTGATACGATTGGGCTTTGGGGTTCCCAAGCAAAATATGAGATGTTGTTCCTGCAATCTTTGGGTGGCATCGTTGTGGTACTGGAGGAGGCCCAGGATGTCTTCCAAGGAGTTGGGGTGAGGTGGTGGGGTGGGGGGGCGAAGGGCGCGGGGAGTTGAACTGGTTCGCGACTGGAAGGTGCAGTCGTTTGTCGCGAACCGAGCGTAGGTGTTCCACAAAGCAGCCTCCAAGCCTCTGCTTGGTTTCCCCGATGTGCAGGAGGCCACATTGGGAACAGCGGATACCAGTATACCACGTTAGCAGATGTGCAGGTAAATATCTATTTATTGTGGAATGTTTTCTTGGGGTCTGGGATGAGGGTGAGGGGGGAGGTGTAGGAGTAAGTGTAACACTTGCTGCGGTTGCAGAGAAAAGTGCCAGGGGTGGTGGGGCTAGTGGGGAGTGTGGAGCGGACAAGGGAGTCACAGAGAGAGTGGTCCCTCCGGAAGGCAGACAAGGGTGGCGAGGGAAAAATGTCTTCGGTAGTGGGGTCAGATTGCAGGTGGCGGAAGTGTTGGAGGATGATGCGTTGGATCCAGAGGTTGATGGGGTGGTACGTGAGGATGAGGAGGATTCTGTTTTTGTCGTTCTTGTGGGGAGGGGGTGTGAGGGATGAGTTGCAGGAAACGAGAGATGTGGTCGAGGGTGTTTTCGACCACTGTGGAGGGGACGTTGCGGTCCTTGAAAAACGAGGACATCCGGGATGTCCGGAGTGGAATGCCTCATCTCGGGAGCAGATGTGGTGGAGGCGAAGGAATTGGGAATAGGGGATGGCATTTTTGCAGGAAGGTGGCTGGGAGGAGGTGTATTCAAGGTAGCTGAGGGAGTCGGTAGGCTTGAAATAGATATCGGTTTCCAGGTGGTGGCCAGAGATGGAAACAGAGAGGTCCAGGAAGGAGAGGGAGGTATCAGAGATCGTCCAGGTGAACTTAAGGTTGGGGTGGAAATGTTAAATTTTGTTGTAATGTGAAAAACAGCTGTACTAACTTATTCTTGCTTAAGCTGGATGGTTTCTCTAGCTCAAGTCAACATTTACAATTGTTACTAGAAGTACAGATTTACTTCTGGTTTCTGAACTCGCAACAGCTGAGGATGGCAATCATCTGTTCCTCCTTCAATTGCAATTTAAGGATAGACACTGCAACACCAAATGGAAATATAGAATGGTTACAACACAGGCGATCAGTCAGCCTGTAATCTTTGTGCTGGCTGTCTGCAAGAACATTGCAACTGTTTTTGAATATTGTCTGGCTTAGAGAGGTTCTTGTTTTAGCTGGTTCAGTTGGAGGGAAGCCTACCAAGAAACCATTTTCCCATCAGATCTGTCCCGTTTCTGAAAACAAAATCCGAATCAGTTCAGAGTTAAACCTTTTTTATTTTTTTGGAAAAGTAATCAGAAGATCATCTTAAGCTTGTATTTCCTGAGAAAAATGTGTGTGATTTGAGAGTTGATTACACATTCTAGAACATTGTGCTAGAATAGACCACATTTTTAAAAAAATTTTTGGGACTGTCTACTGAAATGGAAGTTGGAATCTGTAACTGGAGCACAGGAAGGTTTTTTTGCAATTTGAAAATCAAGTGTTGTATATTGTTGAGCTGTGGAATATGGTGTTGCTTTTAAAGCAGTAGGAGGAAGAATTGGAGACCGATGGCACCGAAAACCTTTCGAGTTAATGAAATTCTGCCTGCCACCAGACGTCTGGTTGAGCTGCAGGTGTGTGAAAGCTCCCGGAAGAAATTATCACAGTTCCAATTTAAAAGTTAAAGTCTTAAGTACTGAAGCCTACTGAGATATTAGGTACAGAGACTCTGGTGTGAGTATTGTCCAAGTGATATTTGAGAATTGTAGCAGGGGTATGTTTTGGGTACTGTACTTAAGCTGTTCTATTTCTTTTCGATTTATAAATAAGTGTTTTGGGATTATTGGAATTATACTTTTTTGTGTTCGAAATCTTTGAATTTGTGGTATAAGTAGGTAGTTTGGAATGTTCTATTTTCTTTGTTCCTTCAGTCATAAACTTCCATTTATTGTTAAAGCAAACACATGCTTATGTTTCAGTGAGAAATTAAAACCAAAGCAAATAAAAATGAGATTTATCAAGCCAGATTTCTGACTTGAACCTGTCATACCTAGTAATAACATCAGCTGAGCTCATATTACGCTAAGATCAAGCACTCTAAGGTCACTCTGATTGTAGGTGTTTCTCACGTCCTACTGTTCGTCATGGATTTTCTTGCCTTGTTTGTCCTACGTGGAGTTGAGCTAATCAGATCAGCTGTAATCTCATTGAATGTAGGACAGTTTTTTATTGCAAAAATATACTTTATTCATAAAACATCTTTATATACACAGTTACTAAAGCATTTCTGTACAGACTTTGCACGTGAATAATGAACAATCTCTTAAAATGCATAACAGTGGATAAATTCTGGTACCTGATCATGTGTACCCTAGAACTCTGGTTCTAGGTAGCGAACTGATTGCTGGGCCCCTTGCTGAGATATTTGTATTATTGATAGCCACAGGTGAGATGCCAGAAGACTGGAGGTTGCTAACGTAGTGCCGCTATTTAGGAAAGGTGGTAAGGAAAAGCCAGGCAACTATAGACCGGTGAGCCTGACATTGGTGGTGGGCAAGTTGTTGGAGGGGATTCTGAGGGACAGGATTTACATGTATTTGGAAAGGCAAGGACTGGCTAGGGATAGTTAACATGGCTTTGTGTGTGGGAAATTGTGTCTCATTAACTTGATTGAGTTTTTGGAAGAATTATCAAAGCGGATTGATGAAGGCAGAGTGGTGGACGTGATCTGTATGGACTTTAGTAAGGCGTTTGACACAGCTCCATAAGGTAGACTGGTTAGCAAGGTTTGATCATAGGGGATACAGGGAGAAATAGCCATTTGGATACAGAACTGCCTTGAAGGTAGGAGACAGAGGGTGGTGATGGAGGGTTACTTTTCAGACTGGAGGCCTGTGACCAGTGGTGTGCCACAAGGATCCGTGTTGGGTCTACTGCTTTTTGTCATTTATATAAATGGATTTGGATGTGAACATAGGAGGTGTGGTTAATAAGTTTGCAGATGACACCAAAATTGGTGTAATGGACAGCGAAAGAGATTATTTTGGAGTACAACGGGACCTTGATCAGATGGGTTGGTGGGCCGAGGAGTGGCAGATGAAGTGTAATTTAGATAAATGTGAGGTGCTGAATTTTGGAAAGGTCAATCAGGGCAGGACTTCTGCACTTCGTGGTAAAGTCTGGGGAGTGTTGCTGAACCAAGAGACCTTGGAGCGCAGGTTCATAGCTCCTTGAAAGTGGATTGGCAGGTAGACAAGATAGTGAAGGCGGTGTTTGGTATACTTGCCTTTTATTGGTTAGTACATTGATTATAGGGGTTGAGAGGTCATGTAATGGCTGTACAGGACATTGGTGAGGCCACTTTTGGAATACTGTGTTCAATTCTGGCTTCCCTGCTATAGGAAGGATGTTGTGAAACTTGAAAGGGTTCAGATAAGATTTACAAGGATGTTGCCAGGGTTGGAGGGTTTGAACTGTGGGGAGAGGCTGAATAGGCTGGGGCTATTTTCCCTGCAGTGTGGGAGGTTGAGGGTGACTTTACAGAAATTTATAAAATCATAAGGGGCATAAATTGGGTGAATGGCCAAGGTCTTTTCTCTGGAGTGGGGGAGTCCAGAACTAGAGGGCATAGATTTAAGGTGAGAAGGGAGTGATTTAAAAGGGACCTGAAGGGCCACTTTGTCTCACAGAGGGTAGTGTGTGTATGGAATGAGATGCCAGAGGAAGTGGTGGAGGCTGGTACAATTACAACATGTAAAAGGCATCTAGATATGTATATGAATAGGAAGGGTTTAGAGGGATGTGGGCCAAATTGCTGGCAAATGGGACTAGATTAGGATATCTGATCAGCATGGTTGAATTGGACTGAAGGGTCTGTTTCTATGCTGTACACTCTATAACAGACGTTGGAATTTGCCATTCCTTGCAGTTGGAATAAAATCCAAGGCATTTCTGACTTGTACAGGACTATATTTACATACGTTTGAGGCACTGGGGCAGTCTGATAACTGAATAGATGCCCATTGGCCTTGGCAGCGAGACCCTAAATGGCGGTCCTTCCCCACTGCACCGTTGCAGCAGTTGCCCCAAACTTTCGTGTCCCTCGGTATGTAGTCTTGCACTTGGAATAAGCCAGTTGACAACATCCAGTTGAGGTAAACTGTTTGCACTCGAAGACCAACAAGTTTCAGGCAGACCAAATAGTGTCTTTCATCAAGTTGATGCTCCTCTAGGGACAGTCGATATTTGTCTCTGTGTGCATACTAGGACACAGACTGTAGAACACAGCTACTCGGGTCGAATCTCTACAAAAGCCACTGCACCTCTCTCCACACCTCCTGTGCAAAAGGCACATTCCAGAACATAAGACACTCACTGTCTGTCTCTCCCACCACCAGGCGCGCTACGTCATGGTGCTTGTTGGAGAGTGCTAGTGATGCAGCGAGTGGCCAAATGACTTTGACAGTTGTCTCAGGGAATCACCCAACAGGATCGGCTTTTGCCTTTTCCCGCAGGGTCTCGAGGATGCTACATGCTGAACAATGCCTGATGGACTGTGGTCAAAGTTGTTTTCCTGTTTTAAATTTTTCCATGAGGGTCAGGTGATACAGAAGGGTCCAACTGCTTGGAGTGTTCCATGGCAATGAGTCCAGACACATCCTTTGTAATGCCTGGGCAGGTAGAACCTCAGTGTGCAGTGACGCTTGGTGTTTGCGTGCTGAGGGTCTATGCACAGCTTGATGCAGCCACACACAAAAGTGGCCATCAGGAGGAGGGTGGCATCAGGTATATTTTCCGCGTTACCCCATCCAGAACTTCATACATGGTATCCATGTGGATGCAGTCCATCTTTGGTCACCAGATAGAATGGGAGACGGCCTGGGTGACTGCACTGCTCCGGCTCGGACAGGCAAGACCTATTCCACACGCAGCAACACTAATTTTATCTCACCGATGACAAAGTTTTGACCCAAATGAGAAAACAGAATTTTTCTTGGGGGACTTTGTAGGTGGTCAGCACATCTGAAGTGCAATGGGATAGCCCTGTCCTGGAAGAACCTTAATTTTATTTCAAAAATATACTTTATTCATAAAAATATCTTTATATACATGCATATTCATTAAAGCAGTTTGGTTCTGTACACATATATGAAGAAACAAAGATTGGAGTTTGATTCTATCCGACAAACAGACCAAAGGTGTCTCTTAACTGCACAAGATTATATTGACACATAAAACAGTCCAACACAGTACAGGCCCTTCGGCCCATGATGTTGTGCCGACGTATTATCCTGCTCTAAGATCAATCTACCCTACATTTTACTGCCCTCCATGTGCCTATCCAAGAGTCGCTTAAAAGTCTCTCAGGTGTCTGACTTCCCTACCACTGCCGGCAACGCATTCCATACACCCACCACTCTGTGTGAAGAACCTACCTCTGACATCTCCTCTTCCTCCAGTCACCTTAAAATTATGGCCCCTCGTAATAGTCATTTCCGCCCTGGGAAAATGTCTCTGACTACCTATTCTATCTATGCCTCTCATCATCTTGTATACTTCTAGCAAGTCACCTTTCATCCTTCTTCGCTCCAATGAA
Source organism: Ginglymostoma cirratum (assembly GCA_024137785.1). Taxonomy (NCBI): domain Eukaryota; kingdom Metazoa; phylum Chordata; class Chondrichthyes; order Orectolobiformes; family Ginglymostomatidae; genus Ginglymostoma; species Ginglymostoma cirratum. The sequence goes on along the minus strand of JAHRHZ010000082.1, from coordinate 21,010,635 downwards.
AGAAGCCCAAGCTCCCTCAGCCTTTCCTCATAAGACCTGCCCTCCAGTCCAGGCAACATCCTGGTAAATCTCCTCTGCACCCTCTCTAAAGCTTCCACATCTTTCCTGTAATGAGCTGACCAGAACTGAACACACTATTCCAAGTGTGGTCTAACCAGAGTTTTATATAGCTGCGGCATAACCTCATGGCTGTTAAACTCCATTCCCCTGCCAGTGAAAGCCAACACACCATATGCCGCCTTTTCAACCCTATCAAAGTGGGTAGCACCTTTGAGGGATGTATGGACATGGACCCCAAGGTCCCTCTGCTCCTCCACACTGCTGAGAATCCTGCCATTAACCCTGTGTTCTGCATTCAAATTCGACCTTCCAAAATGAATCACTTCACACTTTTTTCTGGGTTGAATTCCGTCTGCCACTTCTTTAATGTCCCGTTGCGACCTACAACATCTCTCCGCGCTGTCCACAACGCCACCAACCTTTGTTTCATCGGCAAACTTACTAACCCACCCTTCCACTTCCTCATCCAAATCATTTATAAAGATTGCAAAGAGCACAGGTCCCAGAACAGATCTCAGCGGAACACTACTGGTCACTGAGCTCCAGGCTGAATTTGAGGCATTGGGAGAGCCTGATAACTGAACGGACCCCCCCCCACCTCTAACTTCAGCAGAAAGTCCTTTCAGCGTTGGTTTTTCCCCACTGCGCCTTGGCAGTAGCTTCTCCAAGCTACCTCAGCACATAGTCCTGGACCTTACACCGTGTAGTTCTGCAACACTCTGTCAAGGTCAACTCCATGCTCTCAAAGATTAACAGGTTTCGGGCAGACCAAAGTTCAACTTTCACTGAGTTGATGGTCCTCCAGGTACAGTTGTTTGTCTCGGTGTATGTCCCGGAGAACAGACTGTAGAGGACACTGAATTGCTCAGGACCAACCTTGACGAGAACCGTTGCATCTCGCTCCAGATTTCCTTGGCAAAAGCACATTGTAACAGGAGATATGTGATAGTCTCTAAACCCCCGCAGCCACTTCGAGGACAGTGTGCCGAAGTGCAGAGCCCAGGCGTACTTGAAGGATTTCACACCTAATGCCTTTCTCATCACTTGGTGCTTGTTGGAGGACACAATTGATTGATTAAATAGCCTACTTGTCCTCTTATGACGTGCAGTCTCATTTGTTCCAAGTGCAACAGTGACTTAGTTTGACTTCCAACTTGGTGTGAGCAGCAAATGATATTTATATTTTCTGTGGCCTCTTCTACATTGGAGAGACTTTATAAAACAATTCTATCCAGTCTACAAACATGAACCCACCTTGCTCCCAATCTGACCTGCTGCAGTGTTCCATTGAAGCTGAGTACAAGTTCTTTAAACTGGGAACTTAATACAGCCTTCTGGACTTAATATTGATCTCAACAATTTTAGGTCCCAAGTTATGCTCCATCTCGTTCTAAATTTATTCTCATTTCACTTTTTTCATTCCCTAAATTTGCTGCCCTGCCATTCACACATTGTCGAGAAACATCATTTGTTCCTTGTCCCATTACCACCACTTTTGGCCTTGCACCGCTAAGCCTTTTGTCAGTTTCATGCCTCCTGTCCTCGACCCTGCCACAGATCTTGCCCCTTGTTTTTCATCTGATCTTCACCACACCCACCATTCATCTTCCTTTCATTTGTTTAAAGTGTATTGCAGCTTTAACTGTTAGTTTTGATGCAAGGTCTCAGACCTATTTCTTTCTCCACAGATGCTCCCAGACCTGTTTCTATTCCTTATACCATCTGTCCTCTGAATTATATATTGTTTCTTGCCACTGCTGTGAAGTATCTTGGAAGGTTTTATTCTGTTGAAGTCACTGTATGAATGTGAGGTGTTTTTAACATTTGGCCCTGACTAATTAATATTGTTTTCCCTTTTGCCCTGCATGACTTCCCTTCCCTAAGCCTCCTAGCTCCTTCAGTCTAACCAAGCTGTGAAAAATCTGACTGTGTCTCCCTCAATTCCAGTGTCTTGCTATGGCTTCAACTGTCCAGGTCATCAATTTTGGAATCTCCCCAGATCCACTCCTCCCTTTCTTCTTTAAGATATTGCCTACTTAAACCCTACGTCTTTGAGCATCACCTGCTCTAATGTCAACTCATTTGGCCTGGTGCCAATATTTGTCTCATTATGCTGCTGTGAGGTAGGTGCCTGAAGACGTTTTGCTGTATGACAAGTGTCATATAAATCCAACACTTTTTGAGTTCATTTACAAGAAGGGATTAACAAAGTCCAGAATCTTCCATTTTATTAGCACAGTAAATTGTTAGTGCCTCTAACTAAGGTATGAAAGGATCTTTGTCCTGATCTAACTTTGAATTTCTCTGTTATGTAACTATCAATCTGAAATTTTTTGATAAAGACCTCACTCAAATTTTAACTGCTTCAGCACTCCTGCCTCATTTGCCCTTTAGTGGCGATACAGATCACTGTCTAGAATAATGTGACACCATAAAATCTCAAAGCAAAGCAGCTACTCATGATTGTAAGTTTCCTTAAACCACTGTGGGTTTCTGTTCTCAAAGCATTTATGTTGTCCTATTTTGCATATCTACCTCTGAGAAAAGGAAAAATGATTTGCATAGGAGTATTCTTAGCTGGTTTTTAAAAAATTACAGTAAACTTTAAGCGATTGTAGATGTGATTATATGGAAATGCTGTCGAGCTGTTTTGTCTCTGTTACAATCTGTCACCTCACACTGAAAAGCCATTTGTACACTGGTACTTGCTCAGTTTGAATTTTGGAAGGCCATTCCCTGTGTACCAGCTCTCATGGTTTACACGTCCAAATGTAGGTCTCTTAGCTCATCAGCCTAACCATAGGTCCACTTTTCTTGGCTGTGTAATTAAGCTAATAAAATAAGAGAACCAGGAGAGCTAGTTTCTTGAATCTTAAACACTTAGTAAATTGTGTTTTGGTCGTAACTATCCCTGTTAGTAAAGTTCATTCTTTTTCATTACTGCAAATAATTTGCTTCAACTTTTCTCTCTTGTTCTCTTCACCCTCACCTCTAACAATTAACATAAGGAGGTCATGAGCACCTTTGTTGGTAAGGTTGGATTATTTCAATCAGCTGCCTCTACTGCATTCTTCCTTCCACTAACCACCTCCATCCAAATTTCCTTTTAATACTCACTCAGTTCTAGCCCAGAACTCTCATCTTTGTCTCGCTTCCCTCCTAACCACCCCCCCATACTCTCTCTGATCTCATCTCATCAACAAGACACACCACCTGTTTCCTCAAAATTATTCCCACTAAACTGCTCATGCAGTTTCTCTTCCTCAACACATAATGTAAATCAATCTCTTTCTTCTGATGTTGTTCCTGTCTCCTCCTAAGTCTTTGTATTCACTACTCATCAATTTAAAACAACTAAAACAAACAATTTAAAAACAAGCCTAACATCAGTAGTGGGGAAAATTCTTGAACCCGTTATCAAGGACTTTATAGCAGAGCATTTAGAAAGCAGAGGTAGGATCAGACAGAGTCAGCATGGATTTATGAAGGAGAAGTCATGCGTGACAAATCTGTTGGAATTCTATGAAGGTGTAACTAGTAGAGTTGATAAAGGGGAGCCAGTCGATGTGGTATATTTGGATTTTCAGAATGCGTTTGACAAAGTCCTGCATAAGAGATTATTGTGCAACATTAAAGCTCAGGGGATTGGGAGAAGTGTTCTGAGATGGATTAAAAAAAACTGGTTGGCAGAGAGGAAACAAAGAGTAGGAATTAATGGGTCCTTTTCAAATTGGCAGGCAGTAACTAGTGGGGTGCCACAGGGATTGGTGCTGGGACCCCAGATATTCACGATGCATATTAATGATTTGGATGAGGGAACAAAATGTAACATCCGCAAGATGCAGAGATCCTTCAGCATGATCTGGACAGGTTGGGTGAATGGGCAAATCAATGGCAGATGCAGTATAATTTGGATAAATGTGGGGTTATTCACTTCGGAAGCAAAAACAAGAAGGCAGGCTACTACTGAATGGCTGTAAATTGGGAGAGGGAGGTGTGCAGTGAGACCTGGGTGTCCTTGTGGATCGGTCGCTGAAGGTAAGCAAGCAGGTGCAGCAGGTTTTTGGTAAAGAAGGCAAATGGTATGTTGGCCTTCATTGCTACAGGTTTTGAGTACAGGAGCAGGGATGTGTTGTTGCAAGTATACAAGGCCTTGGTGAGACCACACCTAGAATATTATGTGCAGTTTTGGCCTCCTTTTCTGAGGAATGATGCTCTTGCTCTCGAGGGAGTGCAGAGAAGGTTTACCAGGCTGATT
>JAHRHZ010000082.1:20994785-21005917 GCA_024137785.1 Ginglymostoma cirratum | reverse complement strand
TGGGTGTGTCCAGAACCAGGGGTCACAGTATGAGGATTCGGGGTAGATCATTTAGGACAGAGATGAGGAGACATTTCTTTGCCCAAAGAGTGGTGAGCCAGTGGAATTCATTACCACAGGAAGTGGTTGATGCCAAAACATTGAATGTATTAAAGAAGTAGCTAGATGTAGTACGTGGGGTGAATGGGATCAAAGGTTATGGGGAGAAAGCAAGATTAGGCTATCAAGTTGGACAGTCAGCCATGATCATGATGAATGGTGGAGCAGGCTTGAAGGGCCGAATGGCTGCCTCCTGTGCCTATCTTCTGTGTGAACTCTTGACGCCATCCTCCTTGCAATCTCTCATCCTATCTTCAATCTCCCTTTCTTTTTCAAAGTTAATGAACACGCTGTTTCTCCCAAATTCGTTCTTATCTTTCCCAGGACACCAATGTTTGAATCCTTCCTATTAGGCTCTTGCCCCTGCTACAGTACGTAAATGGTTATTCTCCAAGAAACATAGAAAATAGGTCTCAGTCTCAAAAGAAATCCTATGTAACTGTGACATAGAAGAACTTTCCTTATTCTTCTTGAGCTGCCTGTAACACCTGATACGGGATTGTCCACACAGTTCTGCTCCAACACCTTCTCACTGTAATCCATTGAGATGTAACTGCTTTCATATGGTTCTATTCTTCTGGAGCTTTTTTAAATCTTCCAATCAACCTCTTCAGAGATGTTGCACACTTCTGGAGCAGGTGGGACTTGAATTCAGGCCTCTCAGTCCAGTTGCAGAGGCACTACCACTGTGCCCCAAGATGACAGTGATAGTAGTTGTTGTTATTATTATTGTTTAGCTAATCATAGTCAGAGAATCATTTACAAAGGTTTCTCTTCATGCTCCTGTATGTTTAACTCTCGTGTCCCCAGTTATCTATCCTTGGCTCTTTCTGTCCCTTGACAAACATTATCTCAGGGCACAGCATTAATTTTCATATTTATGCTGAGGACACACACCTTTATCCCATGTATTACCTCACACAAGCTCTGTACTGCTGCTAAATTATCAGACTGCTTATCTGGCATCCCATACTGGATGTGCTGAAATTTCCTCCCATGAAATATCAGGAAAATTGAAGGCATTGTTTTCTGTCCCCACGCCAATCTCCAAGTTACTGACTCTATCCCTTTTATCAAACATTTGCAGGGCATTCTGAAGTGGTGGTGGCGGTGTGGAGGGGTAGTTTGGTGAACAGCTGCATGTCCATGTTGGGACCAATGAATAAAGAGAAATGAGGTCCTGCAAGTCGACTTTAGGGAGTTGAGTAGGAAATTGAAATGCAGGCTTTTAGAGTAATTTCTGGATTCCTCCAGGAAGATTGAGCAGATGAACTCATAGCTGGTGAGATGGTGCTGGAGGGAGGGCTTTAGATTCCCGAGATATTGGGTCCATTTTTGGGGGAGATGGAGCCTGCACAAGTTGGGCAGGTTACATCTGAATAAGACAGTGACCAACATCTTGACAGGAAGATTTGCTAATGCTGTTGTTGATTTAAAGCATGCTGGGAGGGGGATGGGATGCTGACAAGTAGTTCAGCAGTGGAGAGAAGCTAAGATGCAATTAGAAATCAAAATGAGAGTGCATGAGTCTGAATGACAGAGGAAATACAGATTGGATAGCAAAAAGTGAGTTTAGCAAGATTAAATGTAAACTATTTTAGTGCAAGGAGCCTGAGGAATAAGGTAAGTGAGCTGAGGCACAGATAAGTATACAGGAGTGTGATATAATTGCTATGACTGAGACTTGGCTGAAAGATGGGCAGGATTGGCATCTTGACACTCCTGGTGATGGGATATTCAGGTGAGATAATGATTGGAATAAAAGAGGAAGGGCTGGGTTGCAGTATTGATCAAGAAGTCCATTCTAGTAGTGAGGAAGGATGATGTCTTGGAAGGACCATCAAATGAGGCCATACGGTGGAAGTAAAACACATAAAAGTGGTGAACATGCTGTTGCAACTGTATTATTCACCCCAGAAAAGAGTACAGCCCATTAGGGATCATTGAGGTCATGTGTGTGTGGACCCAGAAGATGTGGGAACAATACTTCGTGGATACTTCATATTGGTTTCCACAGTGGAAAGGGACTACGCAGGTATAAACATCAGAGGATGACTGTGTAATATCAGAAGAGTTTAATTTCGAGGGAAAGGATATACTACCATGTTTAGAGATAGTAAGAACTGCCACTGCTGGAGTCAGAGATAACACAGTGTGGAGTTGGAGGAATACAGCAGGCCAGGCAGCATCAGAGGAGCAGGAAAGCTGACGTTTAGGGTTGGGACCCTTCTTCAGAAAATATTACCACGTTTAGCAGCCTTTAAAAGTGATAAATCCCAGGCCCAGGTGGGATGTATCGCATGCTGTTGACAGAGGCAAGGGAGGAGATATCAACAGTGACTGTGGGATCCAAATTGACTGAGAGTCAGAAAACAGCAGTGATGGTACAAATGCATTTCTATGACTGGAAGTCTTGTTTCCAGTAGGGTTCTGCAGGGCTCCGTGATGGGGAGCATGCTGTTTATAGGGTATACTAATGATTTGGATTTAAACGTAAAGGGTATAATCAAGAAGTCTGTGGATGACATGAAAATTTGTTGGGGGTAAGTAGTGAGGAGGTTAACTGTAAACTGCAACAGGATTTCAATGGTCTGGTCAGGTGCGCAGAGCAGTGGCAAATGAAATCAAACCTGGAGAGTGCAAAGTATTGCACTTGGAAGGACTAACAACGCAAGGGACTACACTTCTGGTAGAACCCTGAAAAGTTCTGCAAGTCAGAAGGACCTTGGTGTGTGTATCCACAGGTCTCTGAAGGTAGCAGGGCAAATGAATAGAAAGTCATATGGAGTATTTGTCTTTATTAGCCAAGACAGAATGCAAGAGCAAGGAGATTATGCTGGATCAAAAATAGAAATTGCTGGAAAAGCTCAACAAGTTTGTCAGCATCTGTGGAGAGAAATCAGAGTTAACATTTGGGTCCAGTGACCCTTCCTCAGAATGGAAGGTTATACTGGAGCTGTAATAAATGCTGGCTTGGCCTCAAATGAAATACTGCGTATACTTCTGATGGTCACATTATAGGAAAGATGTAATTGGGCTGGAGGGTGCAAAGGACTTTTATGGGGATGCTGTGTGGGCTGGAGGGTCTGAGCTGTGAGGCCAGATTGGATAAGCTAGGGTGTGTTTTCCTTGGAATAGTGAAGGTTGAGAGGGAGCCTTGAAGAGCTTTAGAAGATTGAGAAGGCATTGATAGGGTGGAAAGGAAGGCACTTTTCTATAGTACAGGAGTCAATGACCAGAGAGTGTCGATTTGAGGTAAGAGGTAGAAGGTTCAGAAGAGAATTGGAAGTTGTTTTTCCTGAGTGGTGGGAGTATGAAACATTGTGCCTGAAGGGAGTTGAGTCAGAAATTTGGGTAACATTTAAGCAGTAGTTAGATATTCATTTCTGTTGCCATAGCTATGGGCCAAAAAATGGGACTGGTGTGGACAGATCTTTGTTGACCAATGTGGACATTATGGGCTGAATGAGAGATAAAAGGTACTGCAGATGCTGGAGAATCCGAGGTAACAAGGCATGGGGCTGGATGAACACAGCAGGTCAAGCAGCATCACAGGAGCAGGAAAACTTGACGTTTCGGGCCTAAACCCTTCATCAGAAATGGGGGAGGGGAAGAGGGTTCTGAAATAAATAGGGAGAGAGGGGGAGGCGGATAGAGGATGGATAGAGGAGAGGATAGGTGGAGAGGAGGCAGACAAGTCGAAGAGGCGGGGATGGAGCCAGTGAAGGTGAGTGTGTTGTGTAAACACCGATGGCTCTCTCCCTGGAGACACAGTGAAATTAAGCCAATCTGTTCACAATCTTGGTGTTACATCTGATCCTAAGATGAGAATCCAACCTCGGTTTTTTTTTTTGCCACCTTTGTAGCATTTTCTCACTTTGCCTCATCTCAACTCACCTGCTGAGACATTGATTTACTGCTTTTGTTATCTAAAGTCAGAACCACTCCAGGCTGGTCTTTCACATTTTGTCCACTGTAATCTTGAGGTCATTGAAAACTCTGCGGCCTTGACTTAACTCTCAGCCAGTCATACTCCTGTTATCTCCATTGTGTCCCCTGAACTACATTTGATTCCTCGTCAAGTAAAATCTTCATTTTAGATTATCTTTGTCCCACGTCATTCCATGGCCTTGTCTCTCCCTAGCTCTCTAATCTTTTCCACCTCTCTGAGATATCTATGCTTGGCCTTCATCTGGCCCTTAAAATCTCGGGTTATTTGCTTATTGATGTATCAATTAATTGCTTTTCTACTGTTGCCATCGATCAGCCAGATAGAAACCAAATTATTCTGTTGTTTATTAAGCCCGTCAATATAGCTCAAATTTAGGGGTGGATGTCTATCATGATGCATTTAACAAAAAAAAAGGCATTTTCTCATGCAGTATGTATTTCCCTAATAACCCTGATGTATCAGCTGTGGTGATCAGTCAAGTGTTGGCAAAATATTTCGTCAACCATGATGGAGAAGGTTTGCTTCTGGCAGTCACCATGTTGGTTTCCGCAGACCGTTGGCAGTGGGGAAGAACTGGAGGAAGAAAAACTGACCACAGATCAATACTAGTTGCACATAATCTTTAAATGTCATTTTAGGTGACTTGTAAAAAGCTCAAGTTTCAACAAATAAAGTTCTCTTTTTAAGTTCTCATTTTACAGGTTAATATAATCTGAACCACTTTGGGCTGACAGGCATAGTTTCTCCCAGAAATTGGTTCTCTTTATTTTAGCAGAGAAACGACGATCAGAACATAATTCCCTTAACTACAGTCTGTTCTGGTTTTGAATTGATTTATGTTGTGTGTTTATTCAAGGAGTGAACAGTCTGTGTTTTTAGGAGAAGTATTTGTAACTATTGATTGAAGTAACCAATCACTGTTGAAATGTTGATGATGATGTTTATGAATTCAGCTTTGCAGTTTACAAGACTTTTCGTTTTCAGGACCATAACCAACTTTAATCAGCCTGAGCAAAATTCTCTTCTTCTGTGCAAGTATTTAAAATGTTGTCATTCTGCTTGCTTTGGTTTAAAAAAGTTTAATTTGCAGCTGGAGGATGTAGCTCAGTAACAGAATGCTATCAGATGCTCAGACCATGGGTTCCTGAATGTTCCACAAGAGCAATCAATTTGAAACCCATGTACAGTGAAAGAAAATTGTACTATTGAACAGATAATTTCCACTCATACGAGCACTCATTCTGAGTCACCTGACCCACAGGTTTTCTTTCAACTCTGTGCAATTCCTCAAAGTCTTGAACCCTCCAAAATTCTCCATAAAATCAGAGATTTAGAATGGTTCCAATATTAAGTAAAATTAAAAGAAAATAGTTACTGAGGTTAAATTAGCAGACTATGACATAGTTTCATATTTAGCCAGCAGGTAGACTGACCACATAGATTCCAAACTCCTCCTCTCTTGAGCCTGAACGGAGATCCCCAGGACCCAATAACTGGTTTGTAAAGCAGGAGGGTGGAATGGCAGTCTGAATTGGCCACTCACTGGAAAATCTGGTTCAAGATTTTTGGTTATCAAAAATCTAACAGTGTCAGATTTAACATAAACAATTGATCTAGCATCATTTAATATTTGTGGAAGATAGTCCCAAAACTCTAACAATCTTTGCATGTAAATGTGTTTCCTAATTTCATTCATAAAATGTTCAACTCTACAGAAGATGTCATTCCTGTAGATCTACACTACAATCTCTCCAATGCTAATATATCTTTGCAAAGGTACAATTATGATATTCCAGGTGTGATAGAAGCAAGCTATTGTATACTGTAGCTGAGACATGTATTTTACTGTTGTATTCTATTCCTCTGAATGTACAAATCTGTATTTTGTTAGCCATTTTGTATCGCATTTCTTTATGCTTTCATGGGATATGCGCATTGCTGGCAAGGCTGATAATTGTTACCAATCCTTACGTGCCTTTGAGCTCAGCTAGCTACTTGTGGACCTAGAGCCACAAATAAACCAGACCAGGTAAGGACAGCAGATCTTCTTACCAAAAGAACATAAGGGAACTAGAAGGTTTTTATAACAATCAACGATTAGTTTAATAGTCACCATTATAAAGAATATTATTTTAATTTCTGATTAATTGAATTTAAATTTCACCGGCTGCTATGATGAGGTTTGAATCCATATCCTCAGAGCATGAGCCTGAACTTCTCGATTACTAATTTAGTGACATCACCACTGTACCAGCATCTCCTACTTGTTCATGACATTTAAATGATCTATATAATTGCCCCTCTTTGTCTCTTCAGATTTCAACTGTTTCTACCTTTGCACTATTTAGAAAGTACTATGTTCCATACTTAGATCCAAAGTAAATGACTTCACCTTTGATTAAACAAATCTATTTGCTACTTTTCCCTATTTACAGGAGGTGGGGGAGGTGATGGCCTAGCTGTATTATCGTGAGACTATCAATCCAGAGACCCAGCTAATATTATGGGAATCTGGGTTCAAATTTGGGTCAGATGAATTCAGTACTGAATTTGAATTTAGACATGCCTATTATTGATGGAAAAAAATCTATCTGGTTCACTAACATCCTTTACGGAAGGAAATCTGTTCTTACCTGGTCTGGCCTATGTGTGATTCCAGACCTGCAGCAGTATGGTTGACTACCTTCTGTAATGAGTTGGACAATAAATGCTGGCCTAGCCACTGAATGGAATCAAAAAAACATAACCTGTCAATACTACTTGTAGATGGAGGTGTTGAATTCCATTCAACTTCATGTCTTCAGTAAATTTTTAATATGTGGCTTTCTATTCAACCTTCTAAACCTTAAATATGTGTGGAAAATTGTTGAAGCCACAGTACAGATCCTTGCAGTATGTTATGAGACTTATACCTATTCAAGTACCTACTCACTGTCCCGTGCTGCTCAGCCAGTTTCCTAAACAGATCAAAAATTTGCTTTCCGTGCTGTGAACTTTAACTGGTTCTTTCCAACCAGCTGAAAATTTCAAGGTGTTGAATCACCATTACCTTAATTTCTTGACAACAGATGTTTGGTTATTTGGACTAAAACTCCCTGGTTTCCCATTGTTACCTTTCTTAAACAGCAAAATGACATGTCAATTTTATTATCTACAGGAACAGTCTCTGATTCCTGACAACTTTGGAGACAACTAACTGAAATCTTAGGAAATTTCCATGTACCTCTGTTGACATCTTGGATAGTTCATTGGCTTCTGGCCCCAACATTATAATCTTTTCATGGGTGTAATCCTTTTGCGTTCTCTCCCCTTTCCTATATCGACAATATCAGTTCTGTTTCTCTGACATCCTGTTTTTCATGTCTCCCCTCCCTCGGCCTATGATTGGTAACTGAGAGGACTCATAGAAACCACGAACTTCAAAAATGGCAAGAGACAATTTTGGTGTTAATTTCAGATGCCCTTCTATATACAAAGGATTGCCAATACATGGAGCGGACCTCAAGAAAGCCATGCCTTCAGTTGCACAGCTCAAGAGTTCGCCAACTAAAGTCTTTTCTTTCCTTCTTTTAAAACCCACTTTTTTGAGCAAACTTTTGACCACCCTTCCTAAAATCTATCTCTTTGGCTGGGTGTTCATTTTTTGATTGCACTTAATGATTTTTCTGCACTTACGACGCTCTATAAATACAGGTTGAGTGCAGTCGTGATGCCATGTCATCTAATATCAAAGTAAATCCTTGTGTTAAGTTTTTACGATGTTTTTGAAGCGTGAGGAATTAATTCTGAGAATATTTTGAAATAGTCTTTAAGTTGGTCTCCTTTTAATCTTATTCAGGGAGAAGTTGTCCTGTGTCTGTTCCTTAAAGCTAAGAAGTCATAGATTTGACCACTTCTTAGCCAGTAACAAAACAGAGTATATTATAGTATTTTTAACCAATTACATTTGGGATCTTGGGGCAGGAGGAGGTTGTATTAATATACACTGACAGCATTTAAGAATCATTTGGTGTAATGTCATCCTGAGAGTTAGAGACATCATTTTTTTGAATTAGAACAAGATTTAATATATTTTGGGGCAATCCTGAAGTATATTTAGCAAGCAGATGTCTTTAAAGGAAAAGTAATGGAGAGAAGAGAAGAGCAGGGATGTAACATGAACAGTTGTGATATCCAGTAAGACTGAGGATGTTTGGCTTCCTTCTGTTATGGTAAACAGAATCTTCGGAGGAGGTGAAGTGATGGGACCTGTACACCATTACTATTTATGGCCACCTAAAGCAGAAAAACAAGTTGATTTTGGTGGTGGAATCTGAATGGTTTTTGAAATTGTCATGAAATCCATATGGTAATAGGAAACTTTACACAGTGACCCTTTGCTACCCTCCATTTTGAAGGGACAAACTTGGAATAATAATTTGGAACTGAATTTGGTATTGACACATCACAGGACCAAGACAGAGCAGGAAGGCCATTCAGCTTGCCTTCAATTATTTCATCCAGGAAGAAACTATTGTTCCTATACAAGTCACAGCATGTAACTTCTTGGAGGCACATTTAAGTTTGTTGCCTCCTGTTAGAAACAAAATCTTGTAAAAGACCACCTTGCTTATCCTTGCAGCATTATATACTGGCAAGTTTTGAACAGATCCAAAGTCTTAAGAGACAGGGTTTGCAAAAGAGGGGTGAGATGGCGATCTTGATAGTCCATTTAAAGCTTGAATGTGGAAGTGCTGTCACATTTTACAGTACTGTGTACTTGACAGCCCATTCGACAAATTGATTATCCATTTTATAGGAAAAAGCGTTCTGAAATTACCCCTAAAATTGCTCATTTTTTGAGTCCATGTCCCATTGGTATTGTGAACTTTGTTCAAAATAATATTTTTTATTTTTATAAAAGTTATCCTTTTGTATGGTTCCTGTATGTATGGTTTTGTATGTATCCTGTATGGTTCCTTTGCTCATTACAAGATTAAGAATTCTAAATTTCTTCTGAGAATAGGTTTGGCTTTGTGGCTGTTCTCTGCACTGTCCTTGTACTGACGTCATGAGTAAAGTTTCTGCTTTCTCGATCTCATCCCTCAATTGAGGCGTAGTGACTGTTGGGTTAAACTCACCAGCAGTTATCTCTCTGAAATGAGTGAGCAGACCTCTTGGACTATGGTAACTTTACCTTTACTTTGTGCCTCTGGAAATAAACTGTTCTCAGTATCTGAATAGACCGCTTGGTTTAATTTGACATCCTTCAACTTTTACTACATGAATAAACTTGGGAGACAGTGATAATGTCATTGGACTGGTGACTCAGAAGCTGAGGCTAATTGTAACACCGTAGCATTTGCTGGAATTTAAAATTCAATTCGTTTCTAGATTATTTTTACAGACTATCATTTAATTGCTGTGAAAATCCATCCATTCACTGATGTCCTTTTGGGACATTTCCCACATCTCAAGAATAAAGAAAAATAAATATTTTTTGGACTCCCCAATGAGAAGTATAATAAACATTTTGATGTAACTGCAACAATGTACAAGAAGTTCTGCACTATCCAGGATGAAGCAGTCCACTTGATTGGCACTAACACCCTTTAGGGACATGTGTTCTTCATTTAACAAATGAAATTTACATTTGACCACGTGTCATATCAAAATGTTGTTGGGAATTTGATTAGGCGAAAGGTGGGAGAAACTTTCCATGGGTTGTAGTCACATGAAGAAAAACGGAAGGTAGTTGTGGGTTGCTAGAGGCCAACCATATCAGATTAAGGACATTGGTATGGGAGTTCCTCAGGGTAATGTCCTCAGCCCAACCATCTTCATCTGCATTAGTGACTCTCCTTCCATTATAAGGTCAGAAGTAGAAATATATGCCAATGATTACACAAAACTATTTGCATCTCCTCTGATACTGAAGCAGTCTGTGTTCATGTGTAGCAAGACCTGGACAACATTCAGGCCTGGGCCGACAAATGAGAAGTAATATTCATGCCACAAGTGCCAGACAATGACTATTTCCCGCAAGACAAAATTTAATCATCACTCCGTGACATTCAACGGCATTACCATCATAAGCCCATGGATGTTGATAGTTGGGCAGTCATTGACCAGAAACTGAACTGTACCAGAAATTATAAATACTGTGGCTACAGATCAGAGGCTGGGAATTCTGCAGCAAGTAAATCACGTCTTATCTCTCCAATGTCTGTCTACCGTCTATAATGCACAAATCGGGAGCATGATGAAATACTGTCCACTCACCTGGATGAGAACGACTTCAACAGAACTGAAGCTGGACACCACTCAGGACAAACCATCCCGTTTATTTGGAATCTCATCCACACTTTGAACATTCACCCCTTTCAACGTTTACAGGATGCACTGTAGTAACTCACCAAGGCTCCTTCAACAGTTACTTCCAAGCCTGCAGTCTTTGCCATCTAGAAGGACAAGGGCAGCAGATGTATTGTAACACCACCACCTGAAATTGCCTTCCCGAGCCCCTCATGATATTGATTTGGAGCTATATTGCTGATCCTTCATAGTCATGGGGTCAAAATCCTGGAAGCAATGTAAATAGGAATGCAGGAATTCATGAAGTCAGCTTTGCCACCATTTTTGCAAGGGTGGTTCTGAATCGGCTGTGAATGTTGGCTCAGCCAGCCAATCTGATGTACCATGAACAAAAAATAAAAATTCTCCTAACTCCCCAAAACTTGAACAATATCTACAAGGCTCGAGTCAGGAGCATGATTTCAGCAACTTTGGAGAATAGAAACACCGGAACAGGTGGAGGTCTTTTGGCCCTTTGAGCCTGCTCCACCATTCATCAAGATCATGGCTGATCATCCAACTCAATAACCTAATCCTGCTTTCTCTCCATAACCTTTGACCCCATTTGCCCCACGTGCTACCTCTAGCTACTTCTTTAATACATTCAATGTTTTGCCATCAACCATTTCCTGTGGTAATGAATTCCACTGGCTCACCACTCTTTGGGCAAAGAAATGTCTCCTCATCTCTGTCCTAAATGGTCTACCCCGAATCCTCATACTGTGACCCCTGGTTCTGGACACACCCA
>JAHRHZ010000082.1:20958823-20994385 GCA_024137785.1 Ginglymostoma cirratum | reverse complement strand
AATCAGCCTGGTAAACCTTCTCTGCACTCCCTCGAGAGCAAGAGCATTATTCCTCAGAAAAGGAGGCCAAAACTGCACATAATATTCTAGGTGTGGTCTCACCAAGGCCTTGTATACTTGCAACAACACATCCCTGCTCCTGTACTCAAAACCTGTAGCAATGAAGGCCAACATACCATTTGCCGCCTTTAACGCCTGCTGCACCTGTATGCTTACCTTCAGTGACTGGTGTAGAAGGACACCCAGGTCCTGCTGCACCCCTCCCTCTCCCAATTTACAGCTATTCAGGTAGTAATCTGTCATCTTGTTTTTGCTTCTAAAGCAAATAACCTCATGTTTATCCAAATTATACGGCTTTTGGGAAGGATCTCTGCATCCTTGTCACAGTTCTCCCTCCCACCCAACTTGGTATCATCTGCAAACTTGGAGGTGTTACATTTTGTTCCCTCAGCCAAATCATTAATATATGTTGTGAATAGCTGGGGTCCCAGCACCAATCCTTGTGGTATTCCATGAGTTACTATTTGCCAGTTTGAAAAGGAATCTCTACGCTATCCAGATGAAGCAGCCTGTTTGATTGACACTCGTGCCCTGTCGGAACATTCGTTCTTAATTTAACAAAGGAAATTTACATTTGGGCAAGCTGCATCAAAGAGATGACAGGAATTTGATTGGCAGAAGTGTGTTCTTCATACAAGTTGAACTGCAGAAATCTACCATCGCTCCTTCAACATCACTCTCTGCACCTATAATCGCTAACACCTAATGAAATAAGGGCAACAGATGCATGGGAACACCACCATCTGCAAGTTTCCCTCCAATCCACTCACAATCCTGACTTAAATATATTGCCATTCCTGACACTCATGGGATCAAAGGTCATTGCCAGGAGAAGTATAAGTATACTGTACCAGGAGAATTGCAGTAGTTCAAAAATGGCTCACCTGCATATTCTTAAAAGCAATTAAGGATGGTCAGTGAATACTGGCCTTGCCCCGATGCCAGAAAAGAATAAAACAAAGTGGCTGATGCTGAATTTCCTTTTGATTCAGATACATACAATATCATAATGATGATCAGCTACACTCAACTTGAAAATCATTCGTGGGATGAGGGTGTCACTGGCTAGGTCAGCATTATTTCCCATTCTTGTCCTGCTTTTTTGAGTACAGGACATACCCAGGCAATTTTCCACTTTGTCATAAAGATGCCAATGTTATAGCTTTTATTGGAACATCTTGACTAGGGGTATTGCAAGTTCTGGAGCCTATGTCTTCAGTAGTATTGCTCCAATGTTGTCAGGACCCATACACTTTGCAGTATCCAGTCCCTCCAACAGTTTGATGTCATGTGATGTGAATCGAATTCACTGAAGACTGGCATCTGAGATATTTGGGCCCAGTGGATGAGGCTAAGATTGATCATTCAGTTGGTTCTGCTGGCTGAAGATTGTTAATTTTTCAACCTTAGCATTTGCAGTGACGCATTGGGCTCACCCATCATTGAAGGTGGTCATATTTGTGGAGCTGCCTCCTCCAGTGAGTTGTTTAACTGTCCACCACTGTATAAAACTGAATGTGGTAGGACTCCAGAGTTTGGATCTGACCTTTTGAAATTGAAGCAATATTGAAGAAATAGACCTTAAATCAAATGTCTGCTGCATAGTATTAGCAAAGGGTTACCAGAGAAATCTAGGAAACTGCAGAATATACTGATGGTTGCATCTGATCCTGTTTTTGCATGGCTGTTCTGTACTTCATTATCCAGTGTCTTCAGGATAATCCGAGCTGGGATAGTAGAATCTTGAAACCCGATAGGAATATGCAGTGATGTATATGAGTTTTCTTGGACACCTCGATGCCGCATAGAAGGTACTTGGACTGATTCTTCCTTGAACTGAGTATGTGAGCTGGGAGCATTTGAGAGCATGAGAAGCTGCTGGAGTTGATCTATTTACAGATTATTTATCTTGCTTCTATTTTTCTCTGCCCTTCCTTATTGAGGGGAAGCAGCTTGCTTTACAGTGAATGAGTGGTCATTCAGATTCTTCCAGATAACTGATTTCACGTCACAAAAACAGCATCATTGTGTAGAATGGTTGGCATGTATCCACATCTGCCAAATCCATGAACTTAAATGTGAGTGTTTTTAGTTGTGTATGTCACACTGTCACCCTTTCAAATAAGTTGAATTTTTTTGAGAATCCTGGATGTGTACGTTGAAACCTTTTATACTGTGGCATGCTTTCAGCTGCCTTGGTTGAATACCATGGACTACTTTGCTACTTCTCCCTGTGCTGGAAATCTGTGTAAAAGCTAACAAACCCCATTTTCTGCCTTGAATACATCATTTCATGGTACGTGTAATATTCACCTCTGTGAAACATTGTAGGAATATTTAAAATATTACTGATGTGGCTGAATTATTTTCTGAAAAAGCAACATGTTTGAGAACCATAAATATTAATGGGCTTGAGAAGTGAGCAGGTAATTGATGAGAGTTGGAGAAAAACTATGCGTGTGTATAAATATATGTGGCAGTTTTGGTTCAGTGGCCATTTTCATTCATTCATTCATTTATAATTCCTGACTTGTTTCAATAGGGATTGTAATCCGTTGACCTCTTTTGCAGCATGAAAGACAAATTTTATAGCAGTGCAATGCTTCCTACCTTGAAGGCTTTGAAGAAATAAATTAACAGTCATTATAGCATATATGCCAGGTTCAGATGTAACATAACCTGTATTAATTTGATGGCCATGAACTATTTTGTGAACCCGCTCTGATTTTGTCATCTTTTCAGTGCAGCAGGAGTTGTTTACATTTTCAAAATTGAAACTGCTCATTTAACAAAAGCTATGTCGGAAGCTGAAATTATTTAGCTTTTCTTTGTGGTTTTCAACAACTTGCATTCACATTGAAATGTAAAAACTGGAGTAGGCCATTCATTGCCACAAACCTGTTCCACCATTTAGCATAATGGCAGATCAACTATTCGTACTGCTTCTACTGTTCGAAAAGGCCTCAAGCTGTTTACTTTATTGGTTTGGAACAGATCGCTCAGCGTCTCCTGTCCCAACCCCTCTTCATTTAAAAGAAAACCAGGTCACAATATATCTCTAAAAGCCCTAGTATCATCGCAGCAGCCAGTTGATATTCATGGTCTAGTTTTATCTTGGCTTACATATGCCAAGTCATATCTGTAGTACCTGAAAGTGATCACCAGTGGAGCTGCACTCCAATTTCAGCCATAGCCCTTAAAGGAGGGAAGATAATGGTGGCTGGGATTGCAGGGGATGTTGTGTACTTGTACTTGTACCAAATTTGTGATTAACAAGTTGCCCAAAAACATCGAAGGTGTCGCAAGGAAAAAGTCAACTGAATGGGAAAATGCCTCTTTAATCTCTTTCCCCATTCTCCACCCTTCATTTTCTAATTGTATTGCTGCAAATGAAAATTTCTGGATGTCTGATTAAAAACTAAGTGTTTTCTGTTCTAACTTTAATTATTTCTAAGTTGCTTAACAATGTTTGTAAGTCATTCATTTTAAGAGGGCGTTCAGGAAATGAACTAGTCTTGAAAAACAGACCTCCTTATGTATTAAGATAACAAGGTGTAGAGCTGGATGAACACAGCAGGGCATGCAGCATCAGAGGAGCAGGAAGGCTGACGTTTCGGGCCTAAACCCTTCTTCAGAAATTCTTTTTCGTAGGATCCACAGTGCTGTGTTCACCCAGCTCTACACCTTGTTATCTCAGATTCTCCAGCATCTGCAGTTCCTACTATGTCTCTCCTTATGGGGTATTTGTTGTTTCACTTACAATACTTCAGACATTTTTCAATGATCTATTTTAGGAGAAAGTCGTAGTAAATAACATGGCAATTGTGAATCTGATTACAAACTTATCTTGGTTTTTGCTGTTGCTACACTTAGGAATTGCACTTGAAGTTGCCGAGATTTTTATTTAAATCCTCTGCAAGTTAGACTTTTTTCAGTTTTTTTTAAACTTAACAAAGAGAAGCACTTTGAGATCTCTTCTGGAGTACTGTTTGCGGCTATAGTCACCCTGTCATAGGAAGGATATTATTAAAATGGAGACGGTTCAGAAAAGATTTACCGGGATGTTGCCAGGAATGGAGGATTGGAGTTGTAAAAATAGGCTGGATGGGCTGGGACTTTTTACATTGGAGCGTAGGAGGTTGAGGGATGACCATATAGAGGTTTATAAAGTCATGAGGGGCACAGATAAGGTGAATGACAAAGGACTTCTCTGTAAGGTGGGGGAGTTTGAAACTATGGGTAATTTTTTAAAGTGAAAGGTGAAAGATTTAAAAAGGACATGGACAACCTTATTACACAGAGAGTGGTTAGCGTGTAGAATGAACTGCCAGAGGAAGTGGTGGATGCAGGTACCGTTACAGTGTTTAAAAGACATTTAGTCAAGTACATGAGTAGGAAAGGTTTGGAGAGATATGGGCCAAACACAGGGAGGTGGGAACATGTTTAGTTTGGGAACATGGCTTGGATTATTTGGGCCAAAGGATCTGTTTCCATGCCGCATGACACTAACTACTTCAATACCTTGATTTCATTAGTATCTAGAAATCTATCAATCTCTACTTTGAACATGCTTAGCAATGGAGTTTTTCAGAATCCTCCAAGGTAGAGAAGAACTGCTACCCTCTGAAATTCTTCCTTATCCTGACCTGTAGGTTGCAGCACTTGAGGTTCAATTTAAGACATCTTTTAAATTAGTTGAGAGTTCTGACTTGTACTCTTCATGCAGTGAGTTCCAGACCTCTGCCATTCTCCAGATGAGGTCAGAAATCTCACACGATACCAGGTTATAGTCCAACAGGTTTATTTGAAAACACAAAGCTTGTTTTGTGTCATGTGATTTCTAACGTTATCCACCACAGCCCAACACTGGCACCTTCACATAAATGTCTGGATGAAATTTCTATGCTGTCCACACTGACTTGCTGTCCCTTCTAATTTTGGCCATACATCTCCCCCTGTTGAGCCCTTCTTAGGATCCTACCCTCCTGTAAGGTTACTTTAAACATTCCCCATCAGCACTAGCAGATCTCCCCACAAAGATGCCATTCTGGTTCACATGCAACCCATATACATTTGTACACGTCCAACTGTCCCCAAAAACAGTCTCCATGTCCCAGAAAATTAATTACCTCCCTCCTGCCCTGTCTCTCCAGGCCCAAATTCATTTGGACTAACTTTATATTTCTGTACTGATAGCACATAGTGCTGGAAATAATCCAGAGATTACTACCTTGCTATAAATCTCAATGACTTTGCCACAGAAGGCTGTGGAGGCCATGAGTTCCACAGATCTTCCGCCCTGTGGCTGATGAAATTCCTCCTCATCTCAGTTCTAAAGGATCGTTCCTGTGATCGGAGGGTGTGGCTCATCCCAGTCTGTCCTATCAGTGGAAACATCATCTTCACATCCACTTTGTGCAGACCTCTCAGTATTCTGTAAGTTTCAATCAGATCTCCCCCTTCACCCCCATAAACTCCATTGAGTATGGATCCAGAGTCGTAAACTGCTCCTCATATGACAACTTCTTCATTCCCGGGATCATTCTTGTGAAACTCGCTGGACTTTCTCCAAGGCCAGCACATCCATCCTTAGATACGGGACCCAAACTTGCTCACAATATTCCGAATACACGCTGAACAGAGCCTTAAGCAGCTTCTGCTGTTGTATTCCAGCACCTTGAAATGAATGCTAGCATTACTAACTGCCAGTTGAACCTGCATGTTAACAGATTCTGAATCTGGACCCCTAAGTGCCATTGTGCTTCAAATTTTGAAAACCTTTCCCCATTTTGAAAATAGTCTACACCTCTATTTTTCCACATTTTACTCCACCTGCCACTTCTTTGCCAACCCTCTTAGCCTATCCAAATTCGTAATCATCAGGACACTATTTAAATGAGCCACAACACATTGCCGCAGCCTCGAACTACGCAAAGCAGAACAGGAGCGCCTATACGGAGTCTTCAGAAGGAATGGATACCGGAAAAGCACAATCCACCGTTACCTCCAAGACAGACCACAATAAGAAGACACAACACGACAGGCTCACCAATCACCCTCAACAACAAAAACAGAGGTTGCTGGAAAAGCTCAGCAGGTCTGGCAGAAAAAAATTAGTTAATTTTTCGGGTCCGGTGACCCTTCCTCAGAACTAATGGTAGCTGGGAAAATGTCAATTTATATGCAGAAAATAGGGAGTGGGATGGGGGAGGGAGTAAATGATACGATCAAGTCCGAAGAGAGAGAAGAGCAGTTGGATAGACAAAGGATTTGATAACAATCTGTCTAGGAGGGTGAATAGTTGTTAATGGGAATTGTTAGTGATTAATAATAGGTTCTGTGTAATGGCAGGCTACGTGATTAAAAAGGCCTGGTGTGTGGGGTAGGGGGCTAGGACGTGGGAGAGTTTAGGCCCTAAAATTATTGAACTCGATATTGAGTCCGGAGGGCTGCAGGGTCCCCAAGCAGAAAATGAGGTGTTGTTTTTCCAGCTTGCATTGAGCTTTGCTTGAACACTGCAGCAAGCCAGAGAGACAGATGTTGGCCAGGGAGCAGGGTGATGCGTTAAAGTAGCAGGCAACAGGTAGCTGAGGGTCTTTCTTGCGCGCAGAACATAGATGTTCTGCAAAGCAGTCACCCAGTCTATACTTCATTTCCCCAATGTAGAGGAGACCACATTGTGAGGAACAAATGCAGTAGACTAGATTCTGGGAAGTGCAAGTGAAATGTTGCTTCACCTGGAAGGTATGTTTGGGCTCTTGGATAGTGCGGAGGGAAGAGGTATTGCACCTTTTGCCAGTGCTGTGGGGGATTGTTGGGGGTGAAGGAAGAGTGGACCAGTGTGTCCCGGAGGGAACGGTCTCTGTGGAAGGCGAACAAAGGAGGGAAGGGGAGTATGCGTCTGGTGATGGCATCTCGCTGGACCTGGCATCTGATGATCTTCTGGATGTGGATGCCGATGGAATGGTGGGTAAGGACAAGGGGAACCCTATCGCTGTTCCAGGAGGGAAGAAAAGGGGTGAGGGTGGAAGATGGGGACGTGGGTCAGACTTGGGTTGAGGGCCCTGTCAACAATGGTGCCGAGGAATCCTCGGTTGAGGATCGACTAATCACCCTACCGTACATCAAGGATATCGTAGAGATGACCACAAGACTACTCAGATCCCTAGGTTTCATTGTAGCCCACAAACCAACAACAGCCCTACTACAGCTGCTGACAAATGGAAAGGGTCCCATACCCAAAACCAGCAAAACTGGTGTAATATACAAAATATCGTGCAAGGTCTGTGAGAAACACTACATAGGCCAAACTGGAAGAAAACTGACATTACGGATACACAAACACTGACTAGCCACCAAGAGACAAGACCAATTCTCATTTGTCTCACTACACACTGACAACGAGGGACACAAATTTAACTGGGACAACACATCCATAATAGCACAAGCCAAACAGATATATGCTACAGAATTCCTGGTGGTCTGGTATTCTAACCGGAACTCCATCAACAAACAAAAACCGAAAGAACTGTGGGGATGATGTAAATCAGGAACAAAAACAAAGTTGCAGGAAAGGCTCTGCAGGTCTGACAGCATCTGTGAAGATAAAACAGAGTTAACATTTTGGACCCGGTGACCTTTCCTCAGGGTTTGTTCTGCCAGACCTGCTGAGCTTTTCCAGCAACTTTGTTTCTGTTCCATCAACAAACACGTTGAATTAGACCCTGTGTACAAACCACTGAGAAACAGAACTGGAAGTCATACTAACCACCCCAGCAAACTGAGGCACATAAATACCAAGCGGGACAGAACACTGATGCTTCACCAGAGACGCACTGATGATGTTACCTAGCAGGGTGATGAAATGTTTGCAACCAAACCTACCGGCTTGGCTAAAACCTCAATGAAATCAGGTGAATATCGATAGATGAATGAATGGAATATCCACAAATTAGTCACTTGCCTGTTTGCCTACAATGTCACTATTTCACAATGAGGTTGGTAACACAAACGCATAACCCTCCTCTTGCTACTTGAAACAATGAACTTTTTTGGGGTGGCACAGTGGCTCAGTGGTTAGCACTGCTGCCTCACAGCACCGGGAACCCGGGTTCAGTTCCACCGTTGGGCAACTAGTCTGTGTGGAGATTGCACGTTCTCCCCATGTCTCTATGGGTTTCCTGCCACAGTCCAAAGATTTGCAGGTTAAATGGATTGGACATCCTAAATTGCCCATAGTGTCCAAGGATAAGCAAGATAGGTGGATTAGCCATGGTAAATGTGGCGTTACAGGCATTGGGTAAGGTGGTGGGTCTGGGTGGGATATTCTTCGGAAGGTTGGTGTGGACTCAATGAACTGAATGGCCTGCTTCCATGCTGGAGGGACTCTATGATTCTGTGTTTTTCCTCAGTATGAACTTATTTCACGTGATGCAATGTAATTGTTTTTGGTGGATGATTATAGCTATTCCATGTACTAGAATAATCCAGTCTTGAGTAAGAAAAGGCATTGAGATTTCAACATCGGATAAACTGAGACAAGAATGAAGTTGTGTAATCTTCTGGAGGTGAAAATAAACTGTCTTGGTGAAGATATGTGTTCAGATAGCATTTGGGTTAGGTAGCCAACATAGAATTGTACTCAGCCTCAGCTGATTGCAAGAAGAGGATGGAATCAGTGGCAAGGTAACACAGTTTGTGAGGACAAACCAAAGGCAATACTTCTATTTCCCAATATTGGAGAAACGTCTCTATGTTTAATGCTAGATGTCAAGGAAGCTGTCGATCATTTACTCATAGTGGAGAGGGCAAGATAAGTGGAAGACAGCTGGATTTAAGTGTATATTTATAGAACATGGAATCCCTACAGTGTGGAAACAGGCCGTTTGGCCCAACAAGTCCACACCGACCCTTGGAACAGACCCATCTCCCTATAACCCATCTAACCTACATATCCCTGAACTCTACGGGCAATTTAGCGTGGCCAATCCATCTAGCCTGCATATCTTTGGACTGTGGGAGGAAACCGGAGCACCCAGAGGAAACCCGCGCAGACACAGGGAGAACGTGCAGACTCCACACAGACAGTTGCCTGGAGGTGGAATTGAACCCGGTCCCTGGTGCTGTGAGGCAGCAGTGTTAATATTTGGAAAGTGATGCCATGATTTGGTTTGATGCTGCTTAGAGGCAGTGTATAGCTGTGAAAGAGGAGGCGGCAAGGGCACATCCTTGAGCAAGGTCAGGAGTTTGCTGTCGAGGTAGTAGTGCAAGATTGAGAAGTTCACTGTGGGTGAGATAAGGGAGATAAGATTCCAGCTAGGCCACATTCTGTTGTTCCACAGACGTTTCGTTACTGTGCTGGGTAACATCCTCGGTGCAGCCTCTGATGAAGCCTCGGTGTGTTTTCCCACCTGGTTTTTAAACTCTGGGGTCCATTGCGATGGATGATCATCACACTACCCAACATCAGGAACACATCAGAACTCACCACTAGACTTCTACGACCTCTGGGCATCAGAGTGGCACACAAACCCACATCAACCCCATGACAAGTGCTCACCTGAACTAAAGACCCACTCCCCACCATGGACAGGACCAATGTCATCTACAAGATCCCCTGCAGAGACTGCGAGAAACACCACATCGGACAAACAGGAAGGAAACTAACAACAAGAGTACATGAACACCAACTGGCTACAAAAAAAAAGACACGACCAATACTCACTCATCTCAATCCACATGGACAAGGAGAACCACGACTTCAACTGGGACAACACCAAGATCCTGGGACAGGCTAGGCAGAGACAAGCACGAGAGTTCCTGGAAGCATGGCACTCCACGAAACAGGCTATCAATAAACACATTGAACTCAACCCCATATACATTCCATTACGGAGGAATCCCAGAAGTGAGGCAATCCATCGCAACGGGCCCCAGAGTTTAAAAACCAGGCGGGAAAACACACCGAGGCTTCATCAGAGGCTGCACTGAGGATGTTACCCAGCATGGTAACGAAACGGCTGCGGAACAAAAAAAACAGCTCGGCGAACCAACCAACCTCAACACCCACAACCCGAGCTACAGATCTACGCCAAAACCTTAGAGGCCATGTTCATTCCCAAACACACATTGCTAGAGAAACTCAGTAGATCTGGCAGCTTCTCTGGAGAGGAAGCAGAATTAACGTTTCGAGACAGTTGACCCTTCTCCAGAACTGATGTTTGAGATCTCCTGAATCTGTCGTTCTTTGTTTCATTTTCGGTTTCATTCCCACTTTGTTGCGAAATAGTGGAATGGCATTGGGGCAGAATTTAGTGGCCAGTTATATCAAAGTCAGCATACAGGATGAGCATTGCTTAGTTTTGGCCCAGTCAACTAGAATATAGAACGTAGAGTCATAGAGTATTGCAGCATGGCACGGAAAGAGTCCCTTAGGCCTATTGTGTCTGCATGAGTCATCAAGCACCTATTTACTCTAGTCTCATTTTTAATCACTTGGCCCAGATCTTGTATTTTATGGTATTTAAAGTATTCATCAAATATGGTGTTAAATGGTTCCTGGTTTAGGGCAGTGAGTTCCAGATAACCCATCACCACCTTGAAGAAAGATTTTCTTGTTAACCCCACTCCAATTTCTTGCCCTTTAAAATCTCTGTCACCTGATAGTTAAGATCAGCCACGATCATGTTAAATGGCAGAACCTGCTCGAAGGGTTGAATTGCCTACTCCCACTCCTAATTCCTATGTTTTGGTCCTAACTGACCCCTCCACTAGGAGAAGAAAATTATTTCTATACATTTACCATCTGTGATTTTGGAGTGAACTGATTTGGAACTGTGATGGGACAGAAAACGGATTACAGAGATTCGCGAAGGAGGTTGTGAGGCAACAACACACTCAGTGAAAACAAAATACTGCAAATGGTGAATATTTGAAATTAAAAAAAAGAAAATGCTGGACAAACTCAGAAGGCATGGCAAAGAGAAACAGGGTGAATGTTTTGTGTCCGAATTGACTCTTTGGAACTGCGTGATAAGTTACATTGGATTTGGAACATATTTCTGTTCTGTCATCACCATACCTGCTGAGATTCTCCAGCATATTTTTGTTATAACAATGATTTGGAGAGGAAAAGGAGCTTGGAGATGGCAGTTTGCAAGAATTTTGTGGGTCAGAGTTTGGTTTTATGAGAGAAATGTTGGTGAAGGCAGATTTGAAGGAAAGGAGGACAGCGGCTGAGCACAGAGAATGAATGATAATGCTGTTTATCATAGGAATCAGCAAGGGAAGTTGAGTGGTCAACAGTTCAATATCACAAGGTTGGAAAGAGCAAGAGTGGATTCCGTTGATGGGATGAGCAAAGACAAGAAATGAGGGCAGAAACCAAAGAAAGTTGTGAATTCAGGATAAAGACGAGGGAGAGCCTTTGAGGAAGATGGGGTGCTGGGATAACTGAAGAAGATTCGTCGTAGGCTTGAAACATTAACTATTTTTTGCTCTACCAATGTTAACAGATTTGCTGAGTTTCTGCAGCATCCTGTGTTTGTTTCATATTTCCAGTGTCTGCATTTTTGCTTTTATAAAAGATGTAAGGCACTATTTTTACCTTCCTGGATGATCATTGAATAAGGGATAGATTAATTGGAGAAGAACATTGCCCATTAATGCTTTAAGTGGTCTCTCCAAAAGAGAGGTATTATGGGGAAATGATTAGAATGGAAATTGTTTCAATGAGCAAAAGGCCATGAAGGGTGTAGAGGCAGTGAGATTTAGCAAATGTACTTGCCACAATCGTATGATGAACTGAAAGCCATAGACTAGTTGGTTGGAAACTCGAAAGTACAGAACTAAATGATTTAGGAAGTTTTGTTCCAGATCAGACTCTGAAGGGAGCTCACTTGGCAGTGGGGAAGGGAGTGTAGATGGAGAGTGATATTTGGAAACGATTAGAGATTATCTCATTAGCAACAAAAACAGCAATTGCTGGAAAAACTCAGCAGAAGGGTAACCAGACCCGAAACATTATCTCTGCTTTCGCTGCACAGATGCTGTCAGACTTGCTGAGTTTCTGTTTTTGTTTCAAGTTTCCACCTCTACAGTTGTATTTTTGTCTCATCAGTGATGGCAGTGCTGAGATAGTGGGGCTGTGTAGTATGATGGGTTGTCATGTAGATGGAGAGCTTTGGAGAGGAAAGATGGGAAGTAAACTTAGAAGAGAAGGTAGGAAAAGCTGATCTTGATATTCATACCACCAAGGAGGGGAGAACAGAGAGGGCAAAGAATCCCAACTGAGAACAGTCTTTTGCTTTATGAAGCATTTTGAGGCAGATGTGTCAGAAGTTGTTTGATTTTAACTGTCAAAATGTAGCAGTTTTCGATATGATTTGTTAATGATTAAATTTTCCAATAAGGTTCCTCATATTTCAAATAATATCAAACTGGGTTATAGGGGGATGGGTCTGGGTGGGATGCGCCGAAGGTCAGTGTGGACTTGTTGGGCCGAAGGATCTGTTTCCACACTGTAGGGACTCTATGATCTATGATCTATGATCTACAATAATGAGGAATCGTGCATTACTTGGTCTAATAAACATTTATGAAGGTTTTAGAAGACGATACGTTTATATTGAACCAGAGGAACTGCAAAACATTTTTGGTGAAATTAGTATCCTCCTTTAAGCCAAACTTTGTCTTCCCATCTCACATCCTTCCCCACCATTTTTCTCATGCCATATTATTTTCCAGTACTTTCACCTCTCTTATATCACCTCCATTTAATCACCAATCCACCTTTTGTTCCAGTAGAGTTAGCATACCTCTCGTGTCTCTCACCAACCCCTAGTCCTGTTCCCTGGTGCCACAAGTCATCTATCCTGTGGTGTTCCCCTCTCTACTAGTCTCATGAGCCATCGTAACTTGATAGTGAAAAAGAATAGTGAGAAGCTAAGAGAACCTATCAACCTGAAACGACTAACAAAACTTCACAGAGAAATAAGTTTTCTTTTCTTCAGGGATGATGTGTAAAAAGCATGTGAACAGACATGGTTTCCAGCCCTACCCCTCGCACCTTCTCTTCTCTCAGCCTACGTTCAAAAGAAAAAGTTGCAGTGCAGCATCAGGATTGAGGAGACATTGGTTGGAGCAAAGAGGGAAACAGGCCGGGAGAGGGGAACATCCGATTGAAGAGTCACATCAGCAGGGCTGTGACCATTTCTGGCTCGGGGAGCATTAGTAATGATAGGGGAGCAGAGGTCTGTCCCTGGGAGGCCAGTTTAAGTCTGCCACATCAGCTGCTGTATGTTAAGCCAGCCAAGAAAATAGTTAAGAAAATTATTTGAAACAAATAAAAAAAAACTCTGCAGCTGTGTTGCTGCTGTGTGACTCGTGAATTAATGCAACATATGATTAATGCATTTCAGTCTTCTCTGTTCATTGGCCTCTTTGTGCACTGGGCTCCAAACAGCAAATCAACTCACCAGTGTTTTATTGTAGGTATTTCTCAGTGATGGTCATTTATCTGAATTGAAAAGAATAGTTGCAGCTAATCAGGACCATGAAGTTCAAAACTTGCATCATTGCTGTGAAACACATGGTTCTCCAAGCTGACCTCAGTTTGCTTCATTGTTAGACAGTGCTTTTCAGTCTGGAATGTACAAATTCCCATTTTCATCTCATGAACATCTAATTACATTATCCCTTTAGAATAGTGTTTAGTACCTTTTGGTTGACTCATATTTGAAATAATTCATGTTTTCACTTAGCTTGTTAGTTCTCTCTAGAACTGGAAATGTTACGGACATTTGTACAAAGATTACATAGAGTTTTCAGAATTCAGAAACAGGGTATTTGGTATGCCTGGTTAGTGCAAATCTTCATGCTGCATGTGAACCTGCTGCTAACCCTTTATCTAATTCTATCAGCATATGCTTCTATTTGTTTCTGCCTTGCTTACTTCTGTAGTTTCCTATTAGGTGAATCTATGAGATTCACCTCAACTTCTCTTTATGGTAACAAGATCCGCAGTCCATATTCTTGTCACTCTCTGGGGAAAGAAATTTCACCTGGATTCCATTTTGAGTTTATTCCTGTTGTCTTCTATTATTGCTAACCAGAGCAATTAAGAGATGTGGGGTGAAAGTACATACATGGCTTCAATGAACGTCTCAACAGGCTTGAACTAAATGGCCTCCTCCTGTTCCTATTTTTATGCTGTCTAGTTTTGGGCTCCAACGTAACAAAGGTGATGAAACTTCATTATAAATATAAACAAATTTCCCTCCCTGTAGGGCATAACTGAATTGGATGGGTTTTAATAACAGTTTTGTTATTATATGATCACCATAACTGATATCATCTTTTTATTCCAGATTTAATTATTGGCTGCTATAGTGGGATTTGGACTTAGATCCGGATTGCTTTGTTCAGTAAGATAACCACTGTATTGTTGAACTCATAAGTAACAGCACAGGATAGAGAAACAACACCTTTGAGACTTTCGACTTCTTTTTATGGCATATGTCTTAAAGATTTTTAATACGGTTTCATATTCAAGTCACCCAGTCTGATTGCTGTCATGGGGCATACCTTATCCTCTTGTAAAATTCAAATTCTATTTATAATGTTGAATTGACTTCTAATAAAGTGGATTTAATTTCCATGCCGTGTTGTAACTGATATCATAAAAACTGAACTATCAGAAAGGCTGTTATTCATACGACAATAAAAAAAATTCCAGAGTGCTTTACAGTGAATTTAGTACTTCGTGTAGTCATTGTTGTAATGTGGGAACTATGACTGCCTGTTCTGTGTCCTGCAAACTTCCACAAATGGCAAAGATAATGATCAGATAATGTGTTTTATTCAATTGCTTGAATGACAGGCATTGGATAGGACAGGGGAGAATCCCATGGCGTCTTTCCACCTGAGAGGTCATAAAGGGCCTTGGTTTGGCATAATATCTGTATTCTTTCACTGGTCCACTCAAGTGTCTTCGATTATGTGCTCAAGTCTCTGGACTGCCGAGAGTGCTACCATTGACCTGTAGATAACAACAATGAATTCTGATCAATGAATTTAGTAAAATCTGGGTCAGTACATTGTGCTTTTTTTCCCCAGGATGTTCAGTGTACTGGTATTCTGAGATAATTTTAGTTAGGTTGGCAGTACAAATATATCTACATTGTAGTCGAAGTACGACAACTTCATGCGTAATGCTGAGGATAATTATAGAACAATTTGCAACAGTGGTCATTAAACTTGGCTGCAGATTTCAAATCACCAGTTTTGCTGATTTATCCTATCAGCTGTGTGCTTTGATAAAGGAATATCTCCATCGGTTTTCCATATCAATCTTCATTATTGAAATTCACAGCATATGTCACTGCTGTTTGGACTTGCATAAATTGATGATCAAGTGCACTGAAGGAGATAAATCAATGTAATGGTTTTCTAGCATGACCTGATTATGGAAAACGTGACTGTGTGATTGCTGAAACTAAATTCATTTGTACTGAAAATTCAGCTGTCATTGCGTCCATGTAAAATGGGAGTTTTATCATAACGTGGCAGGACTAAGTGTATTTTCATTTATAGTTCCTAGTGTTTTTATTAAAGGATTTGAGCAGCAAAAAGAATTGCAAATTCTGTTTAATGATTTAATATTACCCCTTGCGTTATCAAATTGAAAAAAAAGTACATGTAAAGTAGTGCATTTTATCCATCAGGTGGTGCTGTAGGTGCTGGCTTACCATTACAGGCACATCAAAGGCCCCAAGAAACATTGAGAATGATTAGCTTTTGATAGATTTTGTATTTAAAACAAAACCTTTGCAACTTTGAAATGTTCATTGAGACACAATTGCTGTACTCCCTTCTTGCTGTTGCTATCAGTTTGTGTTCTGTCCTGAATACTCTGGATCATAAGTGGGTTACTGGGATATAGGATATTGACTCGTCTCTGGTAATTGCCCATCTGGTGATGTGAAACATAAATACCTTTCTGTTATGATGTTTTAAAAAACTGTATGTATTTATACTTCAATTATTTAAAGTTATTTAATTCCCCCAGAAACTATAAGTGTCACACAGTAGTGTGATTAATTTCTTCGACAAGTGAGAGGAGACAGGACATTGTTGTTGGTTCTTGACTGACTCAGTGGTTGAAGGTTGAGATGCATGGCATGGTTTTGTTGGCATTTTGGAAAGTATTCTAACTTACTTCTTTTCAGTTGGTAGGCTGGAAGAACGAGAGTCTGAACTCAAGAAAGAATACAATGCACTTCATCAAAGACATACAGAGGTAAGCAGGAATATACAGAATGTAGTCCCCGGTTGATCGGGATGGTCATAGACAATTCAGTGTATTTCAGTTTCTTGGTTATTGTTACTAGGCAGGTTGAACTTGTGTCATAGTTACTATTGAGACAAATCAAAACATTTGAACAAGAACAACTACTTATTTCACTAAATGAGTGCTCCAGTCACTGCTTTGTATGTATCTGCATAGGGTCATACAATATGGAAACAGACCCTTCAATCCAACCAGTCCATGCCGACCATAATCCCAAACGAAATTAGTCCCACTTACCTACGCTTGGCCCATATCCCTCCAAACATTTCTTATTTGTGTACTTTTAAACATTGTAACTGTACCTGCATCCAACCACTGTGTGAAAAGAAATTGCCCCTTGTGTCTTTTAATCCTTCTCCTCTAACCTTAAAAACATGCCTGCCCAGTCTTGAAATCCCCCCCCGAAGTTAATTTGATGCTGTGCTACGCTCTGTTTGGTTTACATTTGGGATTCTTAATTCCTTTTCGATTACTAATCCTTCCCTGCCTCTTTTACAGTTCAAAGCATTTTCCATCTCCTAATTTTCCCTTTTCAGTATGACCAAGCAAGGTCCCATCCCTGATGAAGTGAAGACAATCCGAACAGAACTAGTGCCAGTATTCCAAGAAAATGAAAACCTGTGCTCTGTGTCGATGTGTTAATTCTCCTGTCCTGTCTGTCCATATACCAGCTTGGACATGGCTCCAAAAATTATTTACATTGAGGCGTTCTTTTTATTTTAGAGCCTAATATCAGATACCCTTTAGTTGGACCTCCTCCCAATTTGTACCTTTTTTTTTACATGTGGCCTGTGACAAATAGGTTTGCCCTCCCTTCTTCCAAATTTCTCATTAGCTGCCACAAGATACCCCTCACCCTGACACTGTGTAGGCAGCAGCATATCCTTCGGGATTTTCATTGTCAGCTTTGGAGGTTGCTATCTACCATCCTACTTAGAGGTCCTATTAGCATTTCACTTCTATTGTGATCTGCCACCCCCAAGATACACTTTGTCTGCATTTTGACTGTACTGTCTGCAGTCTTCCTCCTTGTCCTCACAGGGAGTGCATATCTGTGTTCCTTTGTCTTTCCTCAAGCGCAGAGTCGCTCATTGAGAAAAATGCGTAAACATTTGAACAAATAGCTGTACATGGATTCCCGATTTTATTCCATGATGTGAAGCACTTGGACTCATTCCTCAGTGTTGCTGCTGGTTTGGAGAAGTACTCTTGCATGTTATAACGTGTATCACTTGTACAGTACAGAAGCAAAGAAAACTATGCTAGATACCTACCACCTAGTGACAAAAACCAAGAACTGCAACATTTCAATGCCAAGCAAACTGCTAAACATCCTTTCAGAGATAGTAGGAACTGCAGATGCTGGAGAATCTGAGATAACAAGGTGTAGAGCTGGATGAACACTGCAGGCCAAGCAGCATCATAGGAGCAGGAAAGCTGACGTTTCGGACCTAGACCGTGCTTCAGAAATGGGGGAAGGGAAGGGGGTTCTGAAATAAATAGGGAGAGGGGGGAGGCGGATAGAAGATAGATAAAGGAGAAGAGAGGTGGAGAGGAGACAGACAAGTCAAAGAGGCAGGGATGGAACCAGTAAAGGTGAGTGTAGGTGGGGAGTTAGGGAGGGGATAGGTCAGTCCAGAGAGGACGGAGAGGTCAAGGGGGTGGGATGAGGCTAGTAGGTAGGAGATGGGGGTGGGGCTAGAGGGCGGAGGAGGGGTCAGGTGGGAGGAAGGACAGGTTGGCGAGGCTGGGACAAGCTGGGCTGGTTTTGGGATGCAGTGGGGGAGGGGAGATTTTGAAGCTTGCGAAGTCCACATTGATACCATTGGGCTGCAGGGTTCCCAAGCAAAATATGAGGTGCTGTTTCTGCAACCTTTGGGTGGCATTGTTGTGGCACTGCAGGAGGCCCAGGTTGGACATGTCGTCTGAGGAATGGGAGAGGCAGTTGAAATGGTTAGCGAATGGGAGGTGCAATTGTTTAGTTCCAACCGAGCATAGGTGTTCCGCAAAGCGGTCCCCAAATCTCCGCTCGGTTTCCCCGATGTAGAGGAGGCCACATCTGGAGCAGCAGATACAGAATACCACATTAGCAGATGTGCAGGTGAGGGGGGAGGTGTAGGGGCAGGTGTAGCACTTCCTGCGGTTGCAGGGAAAAGTGTCAGGTGTGGTGGGGCTGGAGGGGAGTGTGGAGCGGATAAGGGAGTCACGGATTGCAGATGGCAGAAGTGTCGGAGGATGATACGTTGGATCCTTCCTGGACCTCTCTGTTTCCATCTGGTAACCACCTGGAAACTGATCTCCGTTTCAAGCCCACTGACTCCCACAGCTGCCTAGAATACACCTCCTCCCACCCACTTTCCTGCAAAAATGCCATCCCCTATTCCCAATTCCTTCGCCTCCGCTGCATCTGCTCCCAGGATGAGACATTCCACTCCCGGACACCTCAGATGTCCTCGTTTTTTTAAGGACCGCAACTTCCTCCCTCCTCAGTGGTCGAGAATGCCCTCGACCGTGTCTTCCGCATTTCCCACAACTCATCCCTCACACCCCCTCCCCACAATAATAACCAAAACAGAATCCCCCTCATCCTCACGTATCACCCCACCAACCTCCAGATGCAACGCATCATCCTCTGACACTTCCACCATCTGCAATCCACCCCCACCACCAAAGACATTTTTCCCTCCCCACCCTGATCTGCTTTCAGGAGGGACCACTCTCTCCATGACTCACTTGTCCGCTCCACAGTCCCCTCCAGCCCCACCACACCCAGCACTTTTCCCTGCAGCTGCTGGAAGTGCTACACCTGCCCCCACACCTCTTCCCTCACCCCCTTCCCAGGCCCCTAGAAGACCTTCCACATCAAGCAGATGTTCACCTGCACATCTGCTAATGTGGTATACTGTATCCACTGTTCCCTATGTGGCCTCCTCTACATTGGGGAAATCAAGCGGAGGCTTGGGGACCACTTTGCGGAACACCTGTGCTCTGTTTGCACTAAACAACTGCACCTCCCAGTCGCAAACCATTTCAACTACCCCTCCCATTCCTCAGACGACATGTCCATCCTGGGCCTCCTGCAGTGCCACAGCGATGCCACCCAAAGGTTGCAGGAACAGCACCTCATATTTTGCTTGGGAACCCTGCAGCCCAATGGTATCAATGTGGACTTCACCAAGCTTCAAAATCTCCCCTCCCCCACTGCATCCCAAAACCAGCCCAGC
Source organism: Ginglymostoma cirratum (assembly GCA_024137785.1). Classification (NCBI taxonomy): domain Eukaryota; kingdom Metazoa; phylum Chordata; class Chondrichthyes; order Orectolobiformes; family Ginglymostomatidae; genus Ginglymostoma; species Ginglymostoma cirratum. Next base: position 20,974,753 of record JAHRHZ010000082.1, on the reverse strand, counting down.
TTGTCCCAGCCTCCCTAACCTGTCCTTCCTCCCACCTCTGCCCTCAAGCCCCACCCCCATCTCCTACCTACTAACCTCATCGCGCCCCCTTGACCTGCCTGTCCTCCCTGGACTGACCTATCCCCTCCCTAACTCCCCACCTACACTCACATTTACTGGCTCCATCTCCGCCTCTTTGACCAGTCTGTCTCCTCTCCACCTATTTTCTCCTTTATCCATCTTCCATCCGCCTCCCCCTCTCTCCCTCCTTATTCCAGAACTCCCTTCCCCTCCCCCATTTCTGAAGAAGGGTCTAGACCCGAAACGTCAACTTTCCTGCTCCTCTGATGCTGCTTGGCCTGCAGTGTTCATCCAGCTCTACACCTTGTTATCTCTGCTAAACATCCTTTCTGGTTCTGACTACAAATATTTGTTTTATTCACTTGTGGGATGTGGGCGTCACTGCCTAGACAGCATGATTTCCTGTTCCTAGTTGTCCTTGAGAAGGTGGTGGTGAGCTGCCGCCTTGGCCTGCAGTCCACATGCTGTAAGTTGACCCACAATTTTATTAGGGAGGAGTTCCAGGATTTTAACCCAGCGACAGTGAAGAACTGGCAATGGTGAGTGGCTCGGAGGATAAATTGCAGTTGGTGGTGTTGCCGTGTATCTGCTTCCCATGTCCTTCTAAATGGAGTCGTTGTGGGTCTGGAAGACGCTGTCTGAGGATCTTTAGTGAATTTCTGCAGCGCAACATGTAGGTGGTACTCTCTGTTGCCACTGACTGTCAGTTGTGGAGTGAATAGATGCTTTTGGATGTGCCATTCAAGCGGGCTGCATTGACCTGCTTGACCTGTCAAGTTGCTTGGATATTGTTGCACCCATCCAGGCAAGTGGGAGGAATCCCATCACACTCGTGACATGTGCTTTGTAGATGGTGGACACACTTTGGGGAGTCAGGTGGTGAGTTTCTTGCAGCAATATCCCTAGCCTCTGACCTGCTGTTGTAGCCTCTGATACCCATTGATTCCAGTTTTGCTTGGGCTGTGCTTATGTCCTCAGACCAATTTAGCAACTTCTGGATTTGAGTTTCAAATTTCGTTAAAAGACTATTTTAGAGAAGGATTTCCAAGTAAGTTGACATATATTAGCATTGAATCTGTTTCTCACCACTCCCCCAACCAACCCTTCCACAACAAAAAGTTTTATCCAGAATGTCACAACGATGGTTCTTGGCTTTTCTTTTGTACCCTGATTCTGAACTGCGTGATGCACAATCACTTGCAGGAACGAGACTCCATTAATGGGTTCACCATCTCTTAAAAGTTTGGTGCAAAAAACACAGGAAATAGTTGAGAACAAACAATTTGTTTTAAGACCCTAAATAATTAAACCTGTTACATGCTTGTCGAATTATTATGTTTTAAAATTGGTTCTCATTTTAACAATGCTGCTTTTTAATAAAAAAAATGAAATGGAATTAGTCAGATACAGCTTTAGTAATGGAGTACAGAATCATAAAAACAAAATTTCTGAGCTGGAAATGCTGAGGTGAATAAACCAGGCGTGGTGGCATTCTGAATCATGAGGTTGTGGTTTCAAATTCCGTTCCATTCCAAAGCCGTGAGCACAAAATCCAGACTTAGACTCGCAGTGTAGTAATGAGGGAGTGATACTTCCTTTAGATGAAGCATTAACTGAAGACCTTCTCAGCCTTCAGCCAAACTTAATTTTTGCTTGACAGTATTCAAAGATGGATCGGGGGATCCCACTCAATCTCTGGCTAATACTTATCTCTCAGTCAACATCATGAAAAATCTCATTACAAAACTTGTGTGCAGGTTGGCTGCTCAGTTTCCTATGTTGCAAAAGTGCTTTTGTTGGCTATAAAATCTTTTGGGCCGTGCTGAAGTTCTGAAAGGCACTTTATATATGCAGTTCTTTTTTTTAAATTTTGTCCCGTGACCAGTTTTATCTGACTGGAATCTGTGGTTGCCATTGGAAATGTTAAAAGTTACTTATGGTCTGTAATTCATCCATGTAAAGCAGCCAGTACTGGTATTACAATACACGGTGGCTCAGTGGTAAGCACTGCTGCCTCGCAGCACCAGGGACCCGGGTTCGATTCTATCCTTGGGCGATTGTCTGTGTGGAGTTTGCACGTTCTCCCCATGTCTGCGTGGGTTTCCTTCCACAGTCCAAAGATGTGCGGGCTAGGTGGATTGGCCATGCTAAATTGCCTGTATTGTTCAGGGATGTGTAGATTAGGTGGGTTATTGGGCTGGGTCTGGGTGAGATGCTCTGAGGGTCCGTATGGACTTGTTGGGCTGAAGGGCCTATTTCCATACTGTAGGGATTGTTGCAGTATTGTACATAATTCCTTTGCAACCCAATCTGCAATGTGGAGCAAAAGTGCTTGAAATGTAGAGCAGACTGAGCCAAATTATGTTACCCCTTTAACACTACTTATTGCATTTCTTGACTAACAATATTTTTCCTATTGGACTTATCAGTTCTTCTTTCGAAAGATGATGTTTCTATTTGTTCATGGGATGTGGATATTGCAGACCAGCATTTATTGCCAATCCCTAATTGCCTTTGATAAGGTGGCAGTGAGCTGCCTTCTTGAACCGCTACTCTTATTTTGCTGTAGGTATACCAACAGTTCTGAAGTTGGGGAGTTCCAGGATTTTTCTTCAGCAGCAATGATATAATTTCAGGTCAGGATGGTATGTGACCTAAAACAAAACTTGCAGGTGATGATGTTGTCATGTGCCTACAGGCCTTGTTCTTCAAGGTGGTAGAGGTTACCAGATTGGACATTGCAGTGACCGCCAAGGCTCTATGACAGCAGTGTCTTTAGGAGATGGTATATACTGTTACCGCTATGCCTCGGTGGTTAAGAACTCTTCAAGATTTTGGCACTTCTCTAATACTCACCTCCTTGAGCATCTGTAAAAATAATTATTACACAGTTGTCTGACACATAGTTGTGGGGGGAACTTGAAACATATGACACTGCAGCTCCTTGTACTATCACTAGAGGATGCTCTAATGCTTATCTTACTGTTGCTTTGTAACCAAAAAAGTCCCATGATTTCTTGACAGTCTCACTGGGTGGAGATATCTATGATACAGTTTCTACAATATGAGTTGGATCCTTGCTGAAAATTAATAGCATATTAATGGTGCAAGAAAATCCTGACAAGGATGTTTTTAATTGGATTGTCACTCACCTTTTGCATTATGTCAAATTTGAAGAAAGTTCCATGACTGAATGATGGTATTTATTGATCGGACCAAGGCTTTTGACACTGTAAACCAGGAAGACCAAAGGACAATTCTGTAAAATGTGGCTGACCTGAAAAGATGATCTGTGTCATTCATTTGTTTCACCATGGCAGTTTGTAACCTTGTTTATAATTGACTGTGCTCTCAAAGCACACATTCAGTTGCTTGTTGAAGGGTCTATGCCCGAAACGTCAAGCTTTCCTGCTCCTATGATGCTGCTTGGCCTTCTGTGTTCATCCAGCCCCACACCTTGTTATTTCAGTTGCTTGTTGTTCCCTTGACCATAGCCTCAACACTTTGGCCTGACAATAAGCTAGAAGTAGATGGAGATCTAGTATGAAGCCACCTTTGGCCATGTCACAGTGCCATAATCAATATCTACAACCTCTCTGTTCAGTACATTTTGGGAAGAGACTCTCTAATAACGCTATGCTGGATAACAAAATCAAACATCATATGGAAAAAGCAAACTCATCGTCTGGTTGAGCCTCTGACAGACTTTGGAAGGAGCGTGGAATTTGTCTCCGAACAAAGTCAAAAGTCTACCAGGAAGTGTTTCTTACATCACTTGTTAATGGATGTGAAACTTGGACAATGTCAAACAACCATATGAAATTGCAGAACGAGGCCATTCTGCCCCTTAAGCCTACTCCAGCGTTCGATAAAATCATGGTTGATCTGCTTGTGTTTTGAATCCCAGATTCCTGTTTACTCCAAAGTGACCCTACCAAGAATCCATCTCAATCTTAAAAATATTAAATTATCCTACTTCCACCATCTTGAGGTGGAGCATTCAATGCCTCACAACCCATTGGCGGGGCGGGAGGGTGGGGGAGGAAATTTCCTCACCTCTGACATAAAAGGGTGACCCTTAAAGAATGCTCCCTAGTCTAGACTGAGCCACAAGAGCATATATTTTTTCCACATCCACCTTGTCAAAACCATTCTTGTGCACTTCAGTCAAGTCACCTTTCACATAAAATAACAAGAATTTCACCTTCTGTTCCTGAGATCTATTTGCAATGTGGTGGCAGGGCAAAATCTCCCAACAGACCGTTAGGTTCTTGCTAGGTGCTGCTTATCTGGCGGAGAGAACATGTTCATCAGAGCTGTGCTTCACTGAGCCGGTCATGTGGTTCACTTGGAGGATTTCCACATACCGCACGTTGTGCTCCACAGCTAGCTGAGCATGGAAACCTGCACTGCAAGCCACTTAAATAGACAGACAATCTGCAAACCAATTTTAGAGCGAGCAACCTGGCTCTCATTGCATGGGGAAAGAAACAACCTTGGACAAATTCAAATAGAGGAACCTGTCATCAAATGTTTTTGACCTTTGACCAGACAGAGTCAAGTGTCCTCAGGACAAGTGAGCACAGTACAGAGCCAACACCTCTACCCATCTCTTTGGCACGTATGTGATCTGCAGTATTTGCAATTGGCTATGCTGGGTCTAATGTATGTGTAAGACAGCATCAACCTAGACTGTAAAATGGTTTTTTTTTCTCTGAACAAGCGTTGAAGCAACAGGAGAATCCATCAGAGATAGTAGGAGCTGCCGATGCTGGAGAATCTGAGATAACAAGGTGTAGAGCTGGATGAACACAGCAGGCCAGGCGGCATCAGAGGAGCCGGAAAGGTGATGTTTCGGCTTTGGAACCTTCTGAAGAACGGTCCAGAGCCAAAACGTCAGCTTTCCTGCTCCTCTGATGCCACATGGTCTGCTGTGTTCATCCAGCTCTACACCTTGTTATCTAGGAGAATCCACCAATGCTATTGTTCAGGTGCAAATCAACTCATGGATTTATAGCATTGAGATGCTTGATGGCCAATTTCCACACATTCACTGTTAACTTTTTAAGAATAACGAACTGACTTTGGCCTCCTTGTCACTGTGAAGATTTTACTGATTTGCACATGATTTGCACATAATTTGCTTCTTGAACTTGACTCAGGAAATTAAGTCCTGTGATAAATTGCTTTAGGCGTTGAATTTTGGAAAGGGGAGAGTGACTGCCCTTGATGTCAGGCAGCATTTAACTCCGTGTGGCATCAAGGAACACGAGTAGAACTGGAGTCAGTATGAATCATGGGGAAAATTATTTTTTGGCTGGGGTCATAGCTGGCACAAAGGAAGATGGTTGTGAATGATGGCGGTCAGTCATCTTACCTCCAGGACATCTCTGCAGGAGTTCCTCAGGGTAGTGGCCTAGGCCCAACCATCTTCAGCTGCTTCATTGACCTTCCCTCCATGATAAGTTCAGAAGTGGGGATGTTTGCCGATGATTGCACATTATTCAGTACCTTTGCACTTCCTCAGTCAAATGCAACAAGGTCCGGACAATATCCAGGCTTGAGCTGACAAGTTGGAAGTGGCATTTATGCCACATAAGTGCTAGGCTGTGACCATCACCAATAAGAAACAATCCAACAACCGCCACGTGACATTCAATGGTGTTACCATCACTGAATCCCCCAGTATCAGTGTCCTGGCAGTTACCATTGACTGAAACTGAACTGAACTGAACTGAACTTGTCACGTAAAAACAGCGGCTGCAAGAGCAGGTCAGAAGCTAGGAATGCTGCGGCAAGTAATTCACCTCCTGACTCCTTAGAAGCCTGTATGTCAGCTACAAGGTACAAGTCAGAAGTGTGATGGAATATATAGCTCGAACAACACTCAAGAAGTTTGACTCCACTCAGGATAAAACAGCCCGCTTGATTGGCACCACGTTCATAAGCATCCACTCCCTTCACCAACTGACGCTCAGTAGCAGCAGTATGTACTATCTACAACATACACTGCAGAAGTTCACCAAAGATCTTCAGACAGCACGTTCCAAATCCATGACCACTTCCATCTAGAAGGACAAGGGCAGTAGATACATGAAACACCATACCTTGCAAGTTCTGTCCTAGCCAGTCACCATCCTGAGTTGGAAATATATTGCTGTTGCCGGGTCAAAATCCTGGACACTGCCCCTCCACTTCCTGCCTCCCCCCTCACTTCCATTTCCCCCCCGCCACTGGACACTGGTCCTTCCTGTCATTCCCTGCGCCCGCCGCCGTTTCACCCTCCCACTCCCACCAGCCTCTGTTTCCTGTTTCCCGTTTCCCCTCCACCATCTTACTCCCCTCATCCCCAGCAGACTGAAAAGTGATTCTGTGGCCTTGACTGTCCCAGCCCTCTGACTCTACCTTAGCAATCTCCTTCCTGGTCTCTGATTCTCAACAAAAGGCAAAGGCCCCTTGGCGGTTCGCTTGCTCAATTTTCTTTCTTTAATTCTCTGAATACAAATACAAGAGAGATCCAATCTGTGATTGGTTGATTTGCTCCCCACTGATTCTGTCATCTCTAATTGTTGGGAGCAGGTGGTACTTTTCTTTATTCGTTACCTTTGATATTGAATATTCCTTGAGGTTTTGGGAATTTTGGGGGTGGGAGCATTTGATGACCACCCTGTTATGTTTTGAGCAGTGGTGCCTTTACTAAGGACCGAGTAAACCCAGGGATTCATTATTGTTCTGACCTAGCTGGGGACACGGGATAACTGGGTTGGATTGTTTGCATCTGCAGTAAAGGCTTACGTAAGATTAATGCCCACTTCATCAGGAACCGTACTCCAACACAACTTCGTGGCTTACGACGTGAATTTTTGTGGAGTAAGGGCCCATTAATAACCAAACAGCTCTGTACCAGTGCTGCTGTACAAGCTTGTAAACAGTGCAAACTTTTCAGCAAATCTAAATAGTGTATTGCTTCATTCAAATCTTTATCATCAAAGTGAATTAGAGATGATGTGGACTGAGGTTTCACCATTTCTGGACAACCTGGTACCAACTTCCTCAAACCATTAGAAGGGAACAAGAAGCCTTTATAATGTTCAGTCTGCTATCGGGCTGAAAAGGATTTGAGAGAGAAAAATTGGAAGAGGTAGTGATGAATGTTCCATGGAGGAGAGACAGACAGAAACAATCAGAGAGTTTCTTCATAGGGTTTCAAAGCCACTACTTTTGTCAGATAATGACAGAAGGCCAGTGTTATGTGTCACTGTATTTTTGACTGTGACATAAGGACACTGTGTGTATGGTTCAATGGACATGGGAGACGTGTTTGTGTCTGGGCTTATGAACAAGGGGAGACGTGTAATTCTGCATCTGGCTGTCTAAGCTATTTTAAATATTCGGCAGCCATCCATTTCAAACACTTTTGAAAGAAAGATTGTTTTATCTTTTCAATTTAGTGTTCATTTTGTATAAAATAAAACTATTTCTATCCTCTCCCTAGGCATATACAAGCTTTTTCTTGTTTTCTGTTCTGTCTACCTGCTATATGCAAATTAATAACTACGGGTCAATGGAGCTCATTTTTATAAAGTATTTCAAAGGGGAAAAAATAAGGGGATATTGTCTTTGAGGTGCCCTGAATGCATCAGGGCATCTCCAAGATAAAGATACCTTCTCCCCTTTTCCCTTTTTGGACTTTAAAACCATACTTTGCACCCCCACCGCCCCAACTGGCTCACTTTTCTAAGATGCTTAAACCCGGCCTGATCAATGCTCCAGCTTACTAGAGCCTGGTCTTCCACTAGGTGTGTTCTCCAGGGAGTTCTGCCAGGCTCTTGGTATTGCTGAAACAGTTGGAGCTGCTGACTGTTATGATCAGTTGGCAGCTATGGAGGGTGGGTTTTCCTCCCACTATGGGGACCAAGTCTCACACTGCCCTTGTACCAGTCACCTGCGGTGCGTTATGACTTAAGATTTTTAAGTTGTAAAGCAGTCTGCCCCATTGTCAAATTCTGACCCCAGTCAGAGGAACGGTAAGGTTGAAAGGAGGGAGAGGGATTTAGTGACAGATGAATGGGAGCTCCCTTGGGGCTGATGCAATTTAGCCCAAAATAAAATCACTACTTATGAGTGCTTTGAGGCAAAAGTGATCATGTTCATTGTCTGAGGAGTTGAAGATTTCAGTGGCTTCACTGATGTTTGCTAAGGCCCATTTGAAAGCCTTTGTAGGTCAGTCAAGTTTAGAGCATTGTGTTCAATTCTGGTCACCACATTATGGGAAGGATGTGGAGGCTTTGGAGAGGATGCGGAAGAGTTTTACCACCGTGCTGCCTGGATTAGAAGGCATGATCTAAAATGGGTGGGGGGTGGTTGTGCTAGAACAACTCAGGTTGTTTCTCTGGAATGATAGAGGCTGAGGGCAGACTTGATTGAAGTCTGTAAAATTGTGAGATGCAGCCAGAATCTCTTTTTCACAGAGTTGAAATGCCTAATACTAGGGGTCATGTATTTAAGGCGAGAGGGGGGGGGGGCGTTCAAAAGAAATGTCAGGGGCAAGTTTTTTTTACACAGCGAGTGGTAGGAGTGTGGAATGTGCTGCCATAGATAGTGGTGGAGGCAGATACGGTAAGGGTATTTAAGGGACTTTTAAATAAGCACACGAATGTGCAAGGAATGGAGGGATGTGGACCAAGAGCAGGCAGAAGGGATTAGTTTAATTTGATGTCATGTTCAGCACAACATTGTGGGCTGAAGGGCTCATTGCTGTGCTGTACTGTTCTATGTTCTGTGGTGCTGCATGTGATTGAATTTTGGATGAGTTCTTGGAATTTCCTCTCTCAGTACCTACTCTTGCCTCTGCACTTTTGAAGGAGGCAAGACTATTGTAAAATTTTTTTCCAAAGCTCATTCACAGGATTTGAGCATCATTGGCTAGTCCAGCATTTATTGCTCATCCCTAATGATCTAGAGAGCAGTTTAGAGTCAACCAAATTGCTGTGGGTCCAGAGTCACATGAGGGCCAGACCATGTAAGGACAGCAGATTCCTTCCCTAAAGGTCATTATTAAACCAGATGGGTTTTTCTGACAATCGACAATGGTTTTGTGGTCATCATTAGACTCTTATTTCCAGATTTTTTCGTTGAGTTTGGGTTCTATCATCTGCTATGGCAGGATTCAGGCATGGGGTCCAGAAATTGGCTAGGTTTCTGGAATAATAGTCTAACAATAATGCCACGAGGCCGCCACCTTGGTCTCCTCCTTTGGTTGTATCAGGTGCAGTGATCTTGGGCAAACTTCAGGAAATTGAAAATCGAAAATCTTAAGTGATGACTTTAGAAGGTCCTTGTAAAGCCTCTGTTGGTCACTGTGACAAACATTTGGGCTCAAGCTATCCATGGATAATTCACTTTATGTGAGAGTTAGGCACTCTGGCAGCTTGATTCAGTTGTGACTGCTGGAATATCATGCAGGGGTTTGTCAGGCCAGCTTAGCTGAACTGCTTAGTGTCTGGTGTTTTTCTGGCTAGCTGATCTTAGAAGCTGCTGTTCCATGACTTTATGAATGATCGAGAGTAGACTGAGGCACTAATTGTTTGGATTGAATTTGTCCTGATTTGTTGGGTAGATGCCAATGTTGTAGCTGTACTGGAGGGGCTTGGCTTGGCTAGGGCTACAACAAGTTCCAAAGTATATTTTCAGTATTATAGTTGGAATGTTGTCTGAGCCCATAGCCTTTGCAGCATCTGTTGCCTTCATTCTTTTCTTGATGACACTTGGAGTGAATTGCATTGGTTGAAGTCTGGCATCTATGATGCTTGGAACCTCTGGAGGGAGGCCAAACTGGATTACTTAGTCGACACTTCTGGTTGAAGATTATTGCAAATGCTTCAGCCAAATCATTTGCACTGATGTGCTGGGCTTGCCACTGTTGGGGTGGTGCTATTTGTGGAGGCCCTAGTGAGTTGTTTAACTGTTCACCACCATTTGAGACTGGATGTGGCAGGACTGCAGAGCTTAGAGTTGATCTTATGGTGTGGAATCATTTAGTCCTGACTTTCGTTTCCTGTCTGGTGTGCAAGTAGTCCCGTGTAGTTCACCAGGCTGATATCTTGTTTTTAGGTATGCCTGGCACCAACCCTGACATGCCCTCCTGCACTCTCCATTGATCCAGGGTTGATAGACTGAGCTAATTTTCATGGTAGAATGGGAGATACAGCAGGCCATGAAGTTGTAGATTTTTTTTGAGGAAAGCTGTGCTGCTGCTGATGATCCATAGTGCCCAAAGAATGCCCAGTCTGAAGTTGTTGGATTTGTTTGAAATCCATCCCATTACCATGATGACAATGCCACACGATGCTGTGGAGGGTATCCTGAACAGGAGGGTGTGACTTGTCTCGTTCAGGACAATGCGGTGCTATATAAGTTTAACAGTATCTTGGCTTTTCAATTCTATCCTTCTAGAAATTGATGCCAGTATTTTGTTTGTCTTTCTTGAGCACTTTATTAACATGTCTCGCTACTTTTCATGATTAATGTGTCTTTATCCCCAGATCTCCTGTTTCTCTCCCTATCACAGTTACTTTGAAGGAGTATGTGGCTGTCTTATTCTTATTGCTAATAAAATGTATCACATCACAATTACCTATATTGAACTTAGTGCAAGGAAACATGAAATTGACAAACTTTGTAACAGTCCTCCTCTGTAATAACTGTATCCCATAATTTAATGTAGCCCAGAAATTTTTGAAGTTGTAGTCCCAATTCCTGAATCCAAATCTTCTATAAATGGTGTCCAAACATCATATTTTGTAGGACAACAATTACCAGCATTTTCCAGTCCAAGTAACTAACTTTAATCCCTACTTGGTTTTCAGCTTGTAGGCACTTGCTATCCAATATGCTCCTTGTCCTCTGACTTGATAAATTCTGACCTGAGTTGTGCATATACTATGTGGTACCTTATCAACGACCTTTTTGAAATACAAACATATCACATTTATTATTATTCTTTCTGTCGCAAGTTCGACTAATTCAATTAACATCAACCAAGATTACATTCCCGATTTGGAATCTGTGCTGACCAGTTTATTGGAATACACTTTCAGCTTCTTTGTTCTTCTATTGCATTTTTAATTAAGGATCCTATTATCTGTCTAATGCTAATGTAGAGCTAATTGGTTATAGTTTCCTGGACATGTCCTATCTCCCTTTCCATATAGTTTCATTAGGTGTTTCCTAATCCTTTGATAGATTTATATGTGTACCTGTAACATTGCTTCTACTGCGTCTTGTATAAATGATTTTAATATGCACATTTTTTAATGCCTTTGCCTAACTGGACTTATAAATTTGAATTTCTTTCCATCCACAGTCTTCTGTATCTTCTCATTTAACTGTATGTTGTCATCCTTTGTTCTTCCTTCCAAAATGTTTGGTTTGACATTTTGTGTTATTCATTTTGCACAAAATGTAATGTACAGGACACAGGCCATTCAGCCCAAATCTATACTTGTTGCATGTGAGCCAAGCTTTTTTCCATCCCTCTTACTTTCAGCCTGTGTGCATACCCTTCTATTCTTCTCCCCATCACTTGTTTAGATATTTTCTAACCAACCTGTTCAAGGTTGTCATTGCACATCTGTGAAGCAACTGAGACTTGAACTTGCCTCCTATCCCAGAGGTAGGGACATCATCACTCGCAGACTGGAGAGTCCTTGTGGTCACTTGTTACTGCGACTTTGGTGGGAGCACTGCTAATCCAGCCCCACAACTCCACTACCCGCACTATTAGTGGATTGTGTTGATTCATTTATGCATTACAAAATGTTTCTCTTTGACATGACTATCAATTATAAAGGAAACATCAACCAGTCTTCTTTAATGAACGCAAAATAAACAATTTATTCTGAGCAAGACTTATTTTTAAAGCAAGTGGCAAACACTGGTTAACACCTAAACTATGATCCAAAATTAAAACTATATCCCTTAAACCCCCTGACAAGTACACGGAGATCTGAAGAAGTCACTAGACTCCAAGCATTAACTCTATTTCTTGCTCCATAGATGCTGCCAGACTTGCTGAGTTTCTCCAGTACTTTGTCTTTATTTCAAATCTCATCTCTTACCTTCATAAAAATCTTGTGTAGTTACTTCCTGAAAGTTACTTAATTTCCAATGGAAACAGTAATGGCTTAGAGCGCACTCTTCATTGCCAAGAAATTACATGGTTCCTTTTCTCCATCCAGACAATGTTGAAATAGTCAAGCACTTTCCCATTTTTCTCAGGTAATGCTTAATTCATATTCCCAACGTTATCCGGCCTGCCTTTAAATCTGTGTCTGTCTCGAGCTTTACTTCTGCTAGAACAAGAACAAAGAATACTACAGCACAGGAACAGGCCCTTCAGCCCTCTAAGTCTGCGCTGACACATGTTTCCCTTTTCATATTAAAACTGTCTTCACTTACAGGATCCGTATCCCTGATTCATCCAGATGCTTCTTGAACACTGCTATTCTGTCTGCTTCCACCACCACCTCAGGCAGCGCGTTCCGGGCGCTCATCACCCTCTGTTTGAAAAACATGCCTTGCACATCTCTTTTTTTTTTTTTTTTTTTTTTTAAAACTTTCCCCCTTGCACCTTGACCCTGTGTTCCCTTGTAATTCACTCCTCCACCCTGGGAAAAGGCCTCACATCTTCCACTCTATCCATGCCATTCATGATCTTATATAAACTTCTGTCAGGTTACCCCTCAACCTCCTGCGTTTCAGTGAAAACAGACCCGGTCTATTACTTTTCCTCATAACTTGATATGGGGAATTTTAGCTATGTCCTGGTAAACCTTTTCTATACCCTCTCCAGAGCATTCACATCCTTCTGGTCCTGTGGTGACCAGAACTGTACGCAATATTCCAAGTGTGGCCTAACTAAATTCTGTAAAGCTGCAGCATAACTTGTCTATCCTTATACCTCAATGCCCCTTCCAATGAAGGCAAGCATGCCACAGGTAACACAGTGTGGAGCTGGAGGAACACAGCAGGCCAGGCAGCATCAGAGAAGCAGGAACGTTGACACTTCGGGTTGGGATTTCTTCATTTCTGAAGAAGAGTCCCAACCCGAGACGTCAACTTTCATCTCCTCTCATGCTGCCTGGCCTGCTGTGTTCCTCCAGCTCTACACTGTGTTATCTCAGACTCTAGCATCGGCAATTCTTACGATCTCCAAGCATTCCATAGGCCATCTTTTACTACCTTACCTACCTGCGCTGCCACCTTCTGTGATCTGTGGACCTGGACACCCAGATCTCTCTGCTTTTTGATACTCCTTAGAATTCTGTCATTCCATTGTATAATTTCCATCTGTATTTGACCTTCCAAAATGCATCACCTCATATTTGTCCAGATTAAACTCCATCTGCCATTTTTCTGCCCACGCCTCCAACTGATCAATATCCTGCTGTATCCTCTGACAATCCTCCTCATTATCTGCAACTCCTCCAATCTTTGTATCATGTGCAAACTTAGTAATTATACCAGCTATGTTTTCCTCCAAATCATTTATGTAGATCATTAACAGCAGAGGCCCCAGCACTGATCGCTATGAAACACCACTGGTCACAGCCCTCCATTCCGAAAAGCATCCTTCCATCGCTACCCTCTGTCTCCTATGACTAAGCCAGTTCAGTATCCATCTTGCCAGCTCTCCCCTGATACCATGTGACTTCACCTTTTTGTACCAGTCTGCCATGAGGGACTCTGTCAAAGGCTTTACCGAAGTCCATGTAGACAACAATCTTTTCCCTCAGGGGTCATTTTCATCGCCTCCTCAAAAAACTCGATCAAGTTTTTCTCCAAGAGGTCGCCAGTTGTTTCCCCACGTTCTCTATCTTCCATATCCTCCTTCACAGTAAGCACTGAATAAAAATACTTATTTAATATCTCCCCCCATCTCCTGTAGAATTCGTTAGAATCCCTACAGTGTGGAAGCAGGCCCTTCGGCCCAACAAGTCCACACTGACGCTTGGACCATCCCACCCAGACCCATCCCCCTATAACCCACACACCCTTGAACACTATGGGCAATTTAGCATGGCCAATCCACCTAACCTGCACATCTTTGGACTGTGGGAGGAAACCGGAGCACCCGGAGGAAACCCTCGCAGACACGGGGAGAACGTGCAGACTCCACAGACAGTCACCCGAGGTTGGAATCGAACCCGGGTCCCTGGCGCTGTGAGTCTGCAGTGCTAACCACTGAGCCACCCGTTGTATAGTTCCACACATTGGTGACCTTGCTGATCTTTACGGGTCCTGTTTTCTCCCTAGTTCCCCTTTTGTCCTTTAATGTATTTGTAGACTCCCTTTGGATTCTCCTTAACCCTATTTGCCACAGCTATCTCATGTCCCCTTTTTGCCCTCTTGATTTCCCTATGAAGGATGCTCCTACTGCCTATGTACTCTTCCAGGGATTCACGTGATCTCTGTTGTCTATACCTGACATATGGTTCCTCCTTCTTGACCAAAACCTCAATTTCTCTAGTCATCCAGCATTCCCTACACCTACCAGTCCAGCCCTGCACCCCAACAGGAACATACTGTCTCTGGACTCTCGTTGTCTCATTTTTGAAGGCTTCCCATTTTCCAGCCATATCTTACCTGCAAACATCTGCTCCCAATCAACGTTTGAAAGGTCTTGCCTAATCTCGTCAAAATTGGCTTCCTACAATTTAGAGCTTTAACTTTTAGATCCGGTCTGTTCTTTTCCATCACTATTTTAAAACTAATAGAATTATGGTCACTGGCCCCAAAGTGCTCCCCAGTTGACACCTCAGTCACCTGCCTGCTATATTTCCCAAGAAGATATCAGGTTTTGCACCTCCTCCAGTAGGTGCATCCACATACTGAATCAGAAAACTTACTTGTATGCACTTAACACATTCCTCTCCATCCAAGCCCTTAACACTGTGGCAGACCCAGTCTACGTTTGGAAAGTTAAAATCGCCTACCATAACCACCCAATTATTCTTACAGATAACGGAGATCTCCTTACAAATTTGTTTCTTGATTTCCTGCTGACTATTGGGGCGCCTATAATGAAATCACAAGTAGATGGGATTGTGGATGTTTGGTATGCTTGCCTTTATTTGTGATATGCATTGAGTATAGGAGTTGGGAGATCATCTTGCGGCTGTACAAGGAAGTGATTGGATCTCTATTGGAATACTGCATACAATTCTGGTCTCCGTGCTATGGGAAGGATTAAAGTTTTTGGGAAAATTTGTAACTTGGGTTGTGGATGAGGTTTTAGACATGCTCAGCAAGCCAGTGGGTTTTGTTGCAAACGTTTCGTTACACAGCTAGGTAACATCGTCTGTGCACCTCTGATGAAATGTTGGTGTTCTGTCCCCCTTGTTATTTATATACCTCAGTTTGTTGGGGTGTTTGGTACCACTTCTGGTTCTGTTTTTCAGTGGTTTGTACACAGGGTCTAATTCAGTGTGTTTGTTGATATAGTTCCGGTTGGAATACCAGGCCTCCAGGAATTTCCTGCATGTCTCTGTTTGGCTTGTGCAATTATGGATGTGTTGTCCCAGTCGAATTTGTGTCCCTCGTTGTCCTTGTATAGTGAGACAAGTGAGAATTGGTCATGTCTCTTGGTGGCTAGTTGGTGTTCGTGTATCCGTATTGTCAGTTTTCTTCCGGTTTGGCCGATGTGGTGTTTCTCACATTCCTTGCATGTTATTTTCTAGATTAGAGATAGTAAGAACTGCTGATGCTGGAGTCAGAGATAACATGGTGTGGAGCTGGAGGAGCACAGCAGGCCAGGCAGCATCAGAGGAGCAGGAAAGCTGACATTTCAGGTCGGGACCCTTCTTCAGC
>JAHRHZ010000082.1:20940193-20958423 GCA_024137785.1 Ginglymostoma cirratum | reverse complement strand
CAGGGACAAAAACAAGGTTGCTCGAAAAGCTCAGCAGGTCTGGCAACATCCAGGAAGGGGTCACTGGACCCGAAACGTTAACTCTGTTTTTTCCTCCACAGATGTTGCCAGACCTGCTGAGCTTTTCCAGCAACTTTGTTTTTGTTCCTGATTTACAGCATCTGCAGTTCTTTTGGTTTTTAATCAAGATACCTAGGGGTTTGAGTAATTTTGTGGTCATCTCTGAAATGTCCTTGATGTATTGTAGGGTGATTAGTGAGTCTGGTCGTGTTGTGCTTTCCTGTTGTGGTCTGTCTCGGAGGTAACAGCGGATTGTGCTTTTCGGGTATCTATTCCTTTTGAAGACTCCGTATAGGTGCTCCTGTTCTGCTTTGCATAGTTCTGGGTTGTTGCAATGTGTTGTGGCTCATTTAAGTAGTGTCCTGATGCAGCTCTGTTTGTAGGCAATGGGGTGTTTGCTAGCGTAATTGAGTATCTAGTCCATATGTGTGGTCTTTGTACATGCGCTAGTCTGGAGTTCCCCGTTGTTTTGGATAGGATGTTCTGAAACTTGAAAGGGTTCAGAAAAGATTTACAAGGATGTTGCCAGGGTTGGAGGGTTTGAACTATAGGGAAAGGTTAAATAGGCTGGGCTATTTTCCCTGGAGCGTCAGAGTCTAAGGAGTGACCTTGTGGAGGTTTATAAAATCATGAGGGTATGGATAGGGTAAATGGACAAGGTCTTTTCCCTGGGGTGGGGGGTCCAAAACTAGAGGGCATAGGTTTAAGGTGAGAGGGGAAAGATTTACAAGAGACTTAAGGGGCACCTTTTTCATGTAGAGTGTGGTGCATGTATGGAATGAGCTGTCAGAGGAAATGGTGGCGGCTGGTACAATTACAGCATTTAAAAGGCATCTGGATGGGTATATGAATAGGAAGGGTTTAGAGGGATATGGGCCAAATGGGGCTAGATTTGTTTAGGATATCTGGTCAGCATGGACGAGTTGGACTGAAGGGTCTGTTTCCATACTGTATATCTCTGTGACTCTAAGTTAGTGAAGCATGACCTCCCCCGCACAAAACCATGCTGCTTACCGCTAATCAGTCCATTTCCTTCTAAATGCTTATAGATCTAGTCCCTGAGAATCTTTTCCAGTAATTTCTCTACCACTGACGTGATGTTCACAGGCCTGTAATTTCTTGGGTTATCCTCGTTACACTTTTTAAACAATGGGACAACATTAGCTATTCTCCAGTCCTCTGGGACTCACCTGTGGCCAAAGAGGATACACAGATGTATGTCAGTGCTCCAGCAACTTGTTCGCTTGCCTCCCTCAGCATTCTGGGATAAATCCCATCAGGATTCTGGATTTATCTATGTTAACATTTGATAAGACGCACAACACCTCTTCCTTTTTAAATGCAACTTGGCTTAGAAATTTGATACTCCCTTCCCTGAGATCATCCTCCACCAGTTCCTTCCCTTTGGTGAATACTAATACAAAGTATTCGTTTAAGACCTCACCTACGTTTTCTGGCTCCACACATACATTCCCAACTTAGTCCTTGAGTGGGCCAACCCGTTCCCTGCCTATCCCCTTGCTTTTTATATATGAATAAAAAGCCTTGGGATTTTCCTTAATCATGTTTGCTAACGACTTTTCATGGCCCCTTTTAGCTCTTCTGAATGCTTGCATAAGTTCTTTCCTGCTTTCCTGATATACTTTAAGAGCTTTGTCAGTTCCTATCCTCCTAGATCTGCTTCCTTTTGCCTTTTCAACCAAGGTCATAACATCCCTGATCATCCAATGTTCACGTAACTTGCCATACCTATCCATCATTCTCGCAGGAACATGCCGCCCCTGAATTCTTATCAACTGCCATCTGAGATATTCCCACGTATCCAGTGTGGATTTACCCTCAAAGAGCTGCCTCCAATCAACATTCTCCAGTTCCTGCCTAATATTTTTGTAATTTGCCTCCCCTGCAATTTAACGCCTTCACCCAAGGGCTGCTGTTACATCTATCCATGTGTAATTTGAAACTCATGGTATTATGGTCACCATTCCCAAAATGCACCCCCACTGAAACTTCACACGCCTGCCCAGGCTCATTTCCCAAAACTGGGTCCGGTGTAACCCCTTCCTGGTTGGACTGATTACATGCTGTGTCAAGAAACTTCCATGAATGGTCCTTACAAATTCTGCTTCAGAAGTGAGTCCCAGTCAATAAAGGGGCAGTTATAATCACCGACAACAACCCTGCTGTTTTTACATCTTTCTAAAATCTGTCTACATATTCTCTTCTCTATCTCCCGCTGGGTGTTGGGAGGCCTGTATTATTCCCCCAGCGTTGTGGTTTCACCTTTCCTATTCCTTAGTTCTACCAATACCGCCTTGCTGCATGAGTCCTGTCATGTATCCTCCCTCAGTACAGTTGTGAGATACTCCTTTACCAGCAATGCAACTCTACCACCCATTTTACCTCTCTTTCTATCACATCTGAACCATCTAAATCCTGGGACATTCAGCTGCCAGTCCTGTCCCTGTTTCAGCCAAGTCTCTGTAATCGCAATAATGTCAGAGTTCCAAGTACTAAACAAAGCTCTAAGTTCATCTCCCTTGCCAATTGTACTTCTTGCATTGAAACACATGCATTTCAGACCATCTCCCCTGCTCTTTTCAACAGCATGTTCCTGCCTGTTCTTAGTCGTGTTTGCCCTGGTTTCTACCTCTCCCTCAATTTCTGCATCTACTACACTATCCCTCTGGTTTGCGTCCCCCTGCTACTCTAGTTTAAACCCTCCCAAACTGTACCAAGTACCACCCCTAGAACATCAATCCTGGTCCTGGCCAGGTGTCACCTGTCCAGTTTGTACTGGTCCCACTTACCCCAGAATCGGTCCCAATGCCCCACGAATCTGAAACCCTTACCCTCGCACCGTTTCTTCAGCCTTGTGTTCATTCTGTATATCCTACTGTTTCTACTTTGACTAGCTCAGGTAGTAAGCCTGTCATAACCACCTTTTGAGGTCCTACATTTTGACCTTCTTCCTAGTTCTCTACAATCTGCTTTTAGGATCTCATCCCTTTTTTTTCCCTATGTCATTAGTATCAACATGTACCATGACCACTGGCTGTTTGCCCTCTTTCCAGAACGTACTGCAGCCGCTCCAAGACATCCAGGACCCTAGCACCAGGCGAAAAAACACACCATCCTGAACTCTTGTTTGCAGACACAAACACCTATCCATTCCCCTTAAGATTGAATCCCCTATAACTGTAGCACTTCTGTGCTTCTATCTCCCTCCCTCTGCAGCAGAGCCAATCATGGTGGTTCTGTTATTCCCTGAGAAGCCATTCCCCTCAACAGTATCCAAAATGGTGTATCTGTTTTGCAACGGAATAGCCATAGGAGATTCCTGCACTGCCTGCTTAGCCCTCCTGCTCTGCCTGGTGGTCACCCATTCCCTTCCTACAGATTACTCTTGTATCTAAACCAAGGTCATCAAATGGTGGGGGAATCCACAAAGGTGATCTCTCTACTCTATACGTGCATTAATTTCAGTCAAGCAATCAGTGCAAAAGTAATGATTCAAGGTATGGTGTCAATTGGGAATACGCTCTTCGGTGACTACCATGAGTGCCATTCTCTCTAATTTTCTCGGTTCTAATCAAGACACAGTTTTAGTAAGATTTCCTTTGTTGGTTAATCTTTGGAGACTTTAAGGTAGGCAGGCAGTGGTGTACTGGCAAGTAATTCAGGATCCCAGGCTATTGTTCTGGGAACATGGGTTTGAAACTCATCAAGCATATGGCAAAATTTGAATTCATAAAAATCTGCAATTAAAAGCTAGCCCAATGGCGACCATGTAACCACTGTCAATTGTTCTAGAAACTAATTCCTTTAGGGAAGGAAATCTGTCATCCACCTTGGTCCAGTCTACATTTGAATCCACACCCACAGCAATGTGGTTGAGTTTAACTGCCCTCTCAATTAGGCATAGGCTACGAATGCTGGCCTCATCCCATGAACGAACAGAACAAAAACGTGCATGGATAGGTAAAGAAAGATGATAGTTCGCCTTCCTGTAGAATATGTGTGCTGTTTGAATTTCCCCATCTCACGATCTAGTATATCTGCTCTGTAATAGTTTCTGTCCCACTTTGAACGCAGATCAGGGGAATGTTTTGAGAATAGATTTGACTCCTGAGGATTTTAATAGCAAAGTTAGGTTTTTGTCATTGCATTCACTGAAACAGGAATTTTAACCTCCTGAGCCATTTTAAAACTATTATGAAGAATCGTCATTAATTTGAAGCATTTATCTGTTGTGTATGATGTAGTGTAGTTTAATTTAAGAGCAGTCAGACGCAAGGAATTCTACAGGAAGTAATTTGCCTTTTATCTTTCCAATGCATGACCATCTTGTACAGGCACAACTTGGGAGTGTGATAGGATACTCTCCACGTGTCTGGATGAAAACATATCCGTAATGTTCAAGTAGCTCAACACCATTCAGGACGAAACAGCCTGCTTGATTGGCACCCCATCTAACAAATTCAAATTCACTCCCTCCACCACTATATGTATACTGTCAGCATTGTGTACCAACTACAAGATGCATTGCAACAACTCATGAAGCTTTCTTTGACAGCACCGTCCAAACGAATGACCTTTGCCATCTCAAAGGACAAGGGCAGCAGATCATAGATCATAGAATCCCTACAGTGTGGAAACAGGCCCTTCCGCCCAACAAGTCCACACCGAACCTCAAAGCATCCCACCCAGACCCACCCCACTATAACCCACCTAATCTACACATTCCTGAACACTATGGGCGATTTAGCATGGCCAATCCACCTAGCCTGCACATCTTTGGACTGCAGAAGGAAATCAGAGCACCCGGAGGAAACCCACGCAGACGCGGGGAGAATGTGCAAACTCCACACAGACAGTCGCTCGAGAGTGGAATCGAACCCGGGTCCCTGGCGCTGTGAGGCAGCAGTGCTAACCACTGAGCCACTGTGGGAACAACACCCACCTGCACATTCCCTTCCAAGTCTCACGCTATCCTGATTTGGAGCTATATTGTGACTCCTTTTCTGTGACTGGGTCAAAATCCTAGAGCTTCGTCCCTAAAAACACTGCAGGTGTACCTACACACTTGACTTGCTGTGTTCAAGAAGGCAGCTCATCACTGCTACCTGAGGGGTATTTTGGGATGGGTAGTAATATTGACCCACCCAGCAGTACCCACATCCTCTGAAAGAATAGGAAACAGTGAATCCTTCTGTTACGAGGGATGTCACTGATTGCAAACCTCACTGACTGCAAAATGCATCATCTGTGATGTAGTAAGAAAGCTAAGTTAATGGGAGTTGACAAAACTAAACAAAGTACATGATAGAGTTATTGCAGTGCCATTCCTTGTTCAAATGAATTCTTCTAAGCTATTGTCAGGATATCAGCACACGGTTCAAACTGCATAAATCTTCATTCCTTCTAACCATTTAAAAAGGAGTACAAGGTTAAATTCTCAATGTTTTGTTGAAAATGCTGTGGGAGGTTGCTCACCCCCTTATCAATCTAAAATCCCAAATGAGCTTTTGAAGAAACATAACTGCATAAATATATATGCACTGCTAGTGACTCAAACTGAAAAACCTATGATATGAAAGCTAGAAGTAATAAAATATTGATAAACCTGATATTTTTCTCCTCCATCTTCATCGCAGATGATCCATAATTACATGGAGCACTTGGAACGAACTAAACTTCACCAGTTGCTCGGGACAGACCTGCAGGAGCCTGGAGTTCATAACAGAATTAGGTAAGCATTCTCACTTGTCCTGTATCCTTTTCATCAGAATAGAAATATTGATGCGTTTCTGGAACGTGATCAATGACCCAATTGTCTAATGACAAAGCAGTGAACAATAGTTTGGCTGATGTTGGACAAATTCATTGTCTGGTAGAGCTGGTGCTGGTTAATAGGTTGAAGTTAAAATAATTATGCTGAGAGCACTGATTTAATAGTTGTGATATTGTTGGTTAAAAACATCTTTTCTATTTTTAATATTTTAAAAGGGTGATTCTAATCTTGAAAGCTTTTACTATTGAGTATACCATGTGAGATCCCATTCTGGCTATTTGTGATGAATAATGAGAGTTCCTTTTATGTGCATCTGTTACGTAAGCAGTGTGTTTTTGCAGCCAATGAGCAGGTTAGCTGAGAGGGGATGGATAACTGAGTGTTGGTTGCTAGTGCTGCAGCAGTGATGCTGAGGTGATCGGCTTTGGTTTTTAAGTATTAGCAGGATGATGTCATTCTGTGTGAGCTGCTGCAGAATGTAGCTCACTGGGTGTGCTGATGGCATTGTTTCGAGTAGACGCTTTTGTGGCTGTGGTTGAGTGACAGATTTTTCATTCCAAGGATACACCCTCAACCCCTGTGTAACCTTCCCCTTGGTGTTCTGGTCTCCGAACACAACCATGCCAGCACAGAGCCATGAGTCCTGGTTGCATGCTTCTGTTTGTGTTTGGCTTTGTTGGCGGGGCGGTGGTCATTAATTCAGCTATCCTGGTATCGCTGTCTGTTCTGCTGCTTGTGCACTATTCCGTTTCAACAGGCCTTTCAGTACTGACACAGAATCTTCCGAGAAAAATCAGGTACTTACTGGTCCTGTGGCCTATCTCTTCTGTGCCTAACTGACGGAACCTTCCATCTTTATATTATGTATCTACATTAAATCAGTATGTCTTTTCTATTTCCCCTATGGTTTGCTCCTTCTTAATAACTTGTTAAAATGCTTTTTAACCGAATTATGAATTCAAATCCCAATGCTTTTTTGCATCATTTCATGTATTTATTTTTAATTATTTTTAAATATCAAACATAAGCATAGATTGTATTTATTGAAAGTATTAAAATTGTGGTCATTGTTGTATTGTTTGTATCTGATTTAAAAAAACTGCTTGTTTCTGAAAATTTAAATATAGTGAATGGTTGTGTTGTACTACCAGGCATTCTGTGATATCTGTACACAGAGTTGTCTGTGAAAGTAGCAGGCTAGTTCTATTTAGAAATAATTGTACTTTTTGTTACTTTTCTTTTAATACAAGGACATAAACTAGCTTGTAGGCTGGAAGCAATGTGCAGTAATGAACAGTTCATATTCAGGTTGAAGACCTTAGTGTTGTGCATGTGCACATCTTGATCTAAATCCATTACAGTCATCAACGTGTTTATTTCATTATTTTACATTGATAGCTTTGCATCCCTTTATTTATTAGAGCACCGCTGATTAAGTTCCCAGTCTGTTCTTTGGATAAGTGAGGGTGCAGGCATTTATTTTTCAGATGAGAATTGAAAAGCAGTATGGAAAGTTCTAGCCTGCTACATGTTAACTTCAAGCAGTCAATCTACAAGTTTAACTAGTTTTCTGACTGCACTGGCATTTAGAATCATAGAAATAAGTCTTGTTCCTGTACTTAGGCACCCATTTTATCAATGGTTGCAGTAGTTTCATGTTATGATTGTTTGACTTGCATTTCAGCCTTCTTTCCAGTGTTCGGTATTCAGCATACGTGCAATTATTAGTATAAGAGCTGATAATTCTGATGTTTTATGATTAGTGCCAGCTGATAAATAATATAGCAGTTGAAATCCTTCACTTCAAATTGCAACTGAAGAGTTAAAATGAGAACTATTAGGGCTGCTAGTTGTTAATTATTCCTGTGTAAATTTACATTGAAAAGAGTCACAACTTGGAGCTGCCCTGTTTGTGAGCTTACAACCATTGCCAACAGAAAGAGTTGAATTTTAATGTGGCAGTGTAAATCTATCCGCCTAGCTTAATCTTGAGGTTGTATATTAAATTGATTTTATAATTCTTAAAATAAGATTTAAATTGCATTAACAGCTCTGCGGTGAGCCAATTGTGAGTTTGAAAGTTGCCCTTTACACCTGTGATTTCCATAATATAGCCTGGAAGATACTTGTGATCCAGTTTCCCATCTCTGGCCTCCAGCAGACTTGCCATTCAATGTGTGTCTGGGTTTTTGCCTACAGCTTTTCAACTGTTATGTTGCTGCAATTGTGACAAATAAGCTAATGCAAAAGGACATAGGTATTTAGGCACTGGAGTTAAGGCCCTCAACAATCTACTGCAACTGGAAATAAAGTTCTGAGTGTAATGCAAATATTTTGGCCGTATTCTGCCATCAAGATATGAACAAATGATTACTAAGTAGTTTGTAATAAAATGAGGAATAGTAAATGCTGAAGATCCGAATCAAACTGCTAGAGAAACTCAGCAGGTCTGGCAGCATCTGTGGACAGAAAGCAGAGTTAACATTTCAAGTCCTGTGACCCTCCTCCAGAACTCATCATGAACTCCAGAGATAACAAGGTGTGGAGCTGGATGAACACAGCAGGCCAAGCAGCATCATAGGAGCAGGAAAGCTTGACGTTTCGGGCCTAGACCCTTCTTCAGAAATGGGGGAGGGAAAGAGGGTTCTGAAATAAATAGGGAGAGAGGGTGAGGCGGATAGAAGATGGATAGAGGAGAGGATAGGTGGAGAGGAGGCAGACAAGTCGAAGAGGCGGGGATGGAGCCAGTAAAAGTGAGTGGGGGGTAGGGAGGAGATAGGTCAGTCCAGGGAGGACGGACAGGTCAAGGGGGCGGGATGAGGTTAGTAGATAAGAGATAGGGGTGGGGCTTGAGGTGGGAGGAGGGGATAGGTGGGAGGAAGGACAGGTTAGGGAGGCGGAGATGAGCTGGGCTGGTTTTGGGATGCGGTTGGGGGAGGGGAGATTTTGAAGCTTGTGAAATCCACATTGATACCATTGGGCTGCAGGGTTCCCAGGCCGAATATGATTTGCTGTTCCTGCAGCCTTTGGGTGGCGTCACTGTGGCATTGCAGGATGCCCAGGATGGACATGTCGTCTGAGGAATGGGAGGGGGGAGTTGAAATGGTTCGCGACTGGGAGGTGCAGTTTTTTTGTTGCGAACCGAGCGCAGGTGTTCTGCAAAGCGGTCCCCAAGCCTCCGCTTGGTTACCCCGATGTAGAAGAAGCCACAACGGGTACAGCGGATGCAGTATACCACATTGGCAGATGTGCAGGTGAACGTCTGCCTGATGTGGAAAGTCGTCTTGGGGCCTGGGATTGGGGTGAGGGAGGAGGTGTGGGGGCAGGTGTAGCACTTCCTGCGGTTGCAGGGAAAAGTGCCGGGTGTGGTGGGGCTGGAGGGGAGTGTGGAGCGGACAAGGGAGTCGTGGAGGGAGTGGTCCCTCCGGAAAGCAGATAAGGGTGGGGAGGGAAAAATGTCTTTGGTGGTGGGGTCTGATTGCAGATGGCGGAAGTGTCGGAGGATGATGCGTTGGATCCAGAGGTTGGTGGGGTGGTACGTGAGGACGAGGGGGATTTTTTTTTGGTTATTATTGCGGGGACGGGGTGTGAGGGATGAGTTCCGGGAAATGCGGGAGACACGGTCGAGGGCGTTCTCGACCACTGTAGGGGGTCGTTGCGGTCCTTGAAGAATGAGGGCATCTGAGATGTATGGGAGTGGAATGTCTCATCCTGAGAGCAGATGCAGCGGAGGCGAAGGAATTGGGAATAGGGGATGGCATTTTTGCAGGAAGGTGGGTGGGAGGAGGTGTATTCTAGGTCGCTGTGGGAGTCAGTGGGCTTGAAATGGACATCGGTTTCTAGGTGGTTACCCGAGATGGAGACAGAGAGGTCCAGAAAGGAGAGAGAAGTGCTGGAGATGGTCCAGGTGAACTTTAGGTTGGGGTGGAAGGTGTTGGTGAAGTGAATGAACTGTTCGAGCTCCTCGTGGGAGCACGAGGCGGCGCCGATACAGTCATCAATGTAACGGAGGAAGAGGTGGGGTTTAGGGCCAGTGTAGGTACGGAAGAGGGATTGTTCCACGTAACCTACAAGGAGGCAGGCATAGCTTGGGCCCATGCGGGTACCCATGGCCACCCCCTTTGTCTGTAGGAAGTGGGAGGAATTGAAAGAGCAGTTGTTGAGGGTGAGGACGAGTTCGGCTAAGCGGATGAGGGTGTCGGTGGAGGGGGATTGGTCTATCTCCTCCCTACCCCCCCCCCCACCTACACTCACCTTTACCGGCTCCATCCCCGCCTCTTCGACTTGTCTGCCTCCTCTCCACCTATCCTCTCCTCTATCCATCTTGTATCCGCCTCCCCCTCTCTCCTATTTATTTCAGAACCTCTTCCCCTCCCCCATTTCTGATGAAGGGTCTAGGCCCAAAACGTCAAGCTTTCCTGCTCCTATGATGCTGCTTGGCCTGCTGTGTTCATCCAGCTCCACACCTTGTTATCTCGGATCCTCCAGCATCTGCAGTACCTATTATCTCATCATGAACTCTGTTTTCTTAAAATAGTTTGTGTTCTTGTATTCATTTGGACTTGATTTGCGCAGTTTTAGCTTTTCTAATGTTGCTTAATTTTTAAGAAGTGTACCTATTTGCAAGATGTTTTCTCTTGCACTAATGTTCCTCCAAGAGTTCTTGTAAGCTCAATCTGACCATGGTGTTTGAGCTAATGTTAAAATGGTGGACACAGGTGCATGCGCATTGTCCATGGCATTGATGAGTAATGAAACCCAAACTGGGAATAGACAGATATGTTCCTTGATTTTTGCTCGTCAAAGTTTCACAGTAAAAGTGGAAAATTTAGCCTGAGTTAAGACGGGAGAAAGTCTTTCACTTAGAACTTTAGTGCTTGATAGAGGCACAATTCTCCTAAGTTTGTTCATCTTGTACCCTGTTTTGACTTTCCAGCAGTATTGTTTCTTCTTTCCTCCCAGGTTGCTTCCTCAATGGGTCTTCGATGATTTTTTAAAATTCACTTGTAGGATGTGGATGTTGTTGGTTAGGCTGGTATTTATTGCCCGTCCCTAGCTGTCCTCTGTTTTATGTACTATTGTTGAAGATACAAGTGAACATGATTTCAAACAGTGGAGGCTTCAGTTCATTTCCACGATAACAAAAAAAAACTTTTGAGACAACCCAGAATACGTACAGATCTTGTGTGACGTATTTGGTTCAATTCTGGTGGAAACCATTATTTAAGTGTCACTGGGAAATAAATAGGCATAAGAGAATTTTTGGATGCATTGGAACTAAACCTCTTTCAGGATGTCTGTTATTAGTATATGCTGTCATTTCCCATGATTTTTGTTGACCACACTTTTATCTCTTTTATCCAAATGCTTGGATTTGTTTAGTATCATGTAGCCATAATGCTTCATTGCTTTATATAGTTACTTGTTGAAGTGTGTGTGCTTCATGAAAGATGTTGATGTTAAAGAGATGCATAATTGATTTACCAAAATAATACCAGAGCCGAAGGTCTTAAGTCCTGAGAACAGCTTGCATGGATTGAGAATGTAATCCCGCGAGTTGAGAATGTGAAGGGTATCTCATTAGGATGTTTAAAGTAATAAACTAATTATTTTCTATCCACTATTTATCCCTTATTTATCATTACTTCGAACTAAAACAAATCATCTGGTCATTGTGTCAGCTCTTCTTGGGACCTTTCTGTGTGCGGATCACTTGCCACATTCTTCACATTTCAAAACTGTACTGCAAAATCTTTTAAACTGCTGTAAAGCACTTGAAAAATTCTCAAGTTGAGAAAGGTACTAGATTAATCCAAGCTCTTTCCTTTAGTCATAGAGAAGTTTTTTTTCCCTGGGGATAATCATAACAAAGAGGACCAATCTTAAGTGTAGCCTGCTCATTTGAGAGTGAAATTGAGAATTGCTCTTTCACAGTTAGGGTTGTGGAATATTGAATATTCCTCCTTAAAACACTGCAGATGCTGGATGAGATGAAATTTTCAGAACTGAGATTGATGGATTTTTGTTGAGTGACAGTAGTGCAGGATGCAAATCAAAGAAACATGAACTGAGTTAAGTCACAGATGACTGAGCCTGTGATCAATTTGAATGGTAAAACAGGTAGAAAATGAATGCCCAATTTCTAGTCTTGTGGTTTACATTATGCCATAGGATTATTCATGAATAGTGTTGTTTTATGTCTTCTCCAAAGGATTGTATATCTGGCAGAGTGCCACTCTCTGATTTACAGTACTAAACTGTTGACCTGGATTGGTGGCATAATTGCTAATGTCATTGAACAAATATCCAGAGGGCCAAGGAAATACCAAGGACTCTGGTTCAAATCCCACAACAGTAGCTGATGAATTTTAAATTTTATTGATAAAACCTGGAATTTAAAGACTAATCTCAGTGATGATGACCAGTGATGAATATCATTAAAATCCATGTCCTTTATGGAAGACAATTTATTTGGTTTAGCCTCTGTATGACTCTTAAGCACACTTTGAATTAACCTAGCAAGCCACTCAATTCGAGGACCATTAAAGGTAGACAACAAATGCTGACCTTGTCAGTGATGTCCACGTTGTATGAAAGAATTTTTAAATTCTATAGGGTTCCTATATAATGAATTACTGATGTGAGCTTGTTTTCTGGCTCTACGGATGCTAAATCCAATTGCAGTTACTCTATTGTCTAAAGACTTGTGGATTTATTTTAGATCTTTAATTGGTTTGTTTTGGTCAGATTTTTTGCAGTCACCCATTTTGTAACCGGATCTAAATATGAATGACTACTGTTCTCTGCAATTACTCCCATAATTGCTTAAACCGATAGCTAAAGAAATTGTAATGTCGATGAGATATGGAAAATTCCCATTTGGCTTGCCCCCTTCCTGTTATGAATTACCACTAAGTGGATTGTGTGCTGTTACAGTGGATAGTCTAAAGTGAAACAACAAATTAAAATGTCTTTGTACTACATAATAGCTGGTTCTTGCTGCTAATGTTATATGTAGCCCCAGAATTGTGTTGCATTCTTGATACACACGGAACCTGCTATTACGGCTGTTATTCTTAGACTCATATTCAAAAAAGGTTTTGCTGTTGGCAGAACTAATATTTAATATATGGTGCATCCTGTATTTGATTGTGTGTGTGTGTTCAGCCAAGTAAGCTCCTAAAACAGGAGTTTGATTAGAACTTTGAAAGAAAAGCATTAATTCCTGCACACTCCATTCTAATTGCAAGCAGCACACGTGCATTCCCACGGAATCGCAGAATTGTTAGTGTAGAAGGACGTCACTTGGCCAGTTCCATTTCCACTGTCTCTTTGTTTGTAACTTGATGATTGAATGCTGCAAAAATTGCTAATTCTTGGAATCAATGTCATGACTAATAAGTTCACTCCTTCAGTTATTCCCAGCTACGTTTAAAATACTTTTTCAAGATACTTTCGCAGAATTTCTCCAATCTATGACTCCATGACTCTTCTCTCATTATTTTCAGCTGACAATCCAAAACATGCAAGTTTCTAGACTCTTTTGGGCAAATCTTTGTAACTTCAGTGCTGGCTTGAACTGTTTTCAAAACTGAACTGATTTTTGTTTGGAATTTTGGGTCCTTTTCTGAAGCAACATTTTGCTTCTGAAATGGAAGAACAATAAAGACAGAGAAGGAAATGGTAAATGAGTATTATTAAACAGAAAACCTGGAACACAGCTCAGCACGTATAATTTGGTGCAAATATTACCTCTAATTTTTGATCTTTAACTTTTGCATTAGTGCAGTGTACAGACCATGTCTTTTTATTTTTCTGTGTTCTTATATGTGGATTGAAATAATTTTAAAAACCAATGATTACTGCACATTTTAAAAACCAAGTAACTGGATATTCCCTGCAAGCAGTGTTTATGCAGCTGCTTGTTTGAGCAGTGGTTAAAGTCAAGTTGCGAATGAACTGGAACCATGGTTGATACAAGTAACTATTTGGTGGCTGGGCCAGTGACCAATTATCAATGGCAAAGGCTTTTTGCCTGCCAACAATTGTGTGATTGGTTCCCAGATAGCTGAACAGCTTAGGGATGTCAACAAGATACCGAGAAGTTATCAGTCCACCAACTTAGGAGCTGTCAGTTCTCTGCAGTAAAAGCCACTTTAAACCTGAAGAAAACCGGTTGATCTTTCCTTCGGCAGTTATTGCAAGCTGTGACTTTTTTAATTGATAATTCAAAGGCCATGCGTAAGTGAACCAGCCACTCTGTACCTCTTAACCTAGGCAAAGCCTCTCGATTAGGAAGACCAAGCAGCAGCATTCTAACCAGCACAAGCCTGTCTACTGTCTACAAGACAAAAGTCAGGAATGTGATGGAATACTTCCCACTTTTCTGGATGGGTGCAGCTCCAACCACACTGAAGAAGCTTGACACCATCCAGGGCAAACCAGCCTGTTTGATTGGCAGTACGTCCACAAGTATCCACTTGCTTCACCATCGACACTTAGTAGCTGCAGTGCGTACTATCTACAAGATGCACTGCAAAAATTCATCAAAGATTCTCTGACAGCTCCTTCCAAACTCATGACCACTTCCATATCAAAAGGACAAGGCCAGAAGATACATGGGAACACCATCACCTTCAAGTTCTCCTCCAAGCCACTCACCAGTGTTAGAATTCAATTTCTGCTGTCTACTTTCAATTAAGAAATGTATGAAATATTGGTTGCAAGAATAACATTGTATTCATGGTGCTTTCTATTATTAATTGTTTTTTTAAAACCTTGAAATTTATGCCAGAAAATTATATGTCACAGAATGCAAATTGCAAGAATTTGCTGTGATTACACTGCTGTTACAATAGCATCTCAAAATAGAATTTTATTGTTGGTTTCTCAATGAGTGTAAAGAAATATGGTGCTGTAAATATGAATCACACTCACTGTGGAAAGATAAGGCTGCTATTTTATTGCATAAGGGAGCAGTTGAGGTTGTAGACTTGCTCGCCGAGCCAGTGTGTCTGATTGCAGATGTTTTGTCACCTTGCTGGGTAACATTGTCAGTGCACCTTCGATGAAGCGTCACTGTTCTATCCCACTTGCTATTTATGTGCCTCGGTTTGCTCGGATGGTTGGCATCACTTCCGGTTCTGTTTTTCAGTGGTTTGTATATCGGCTCCAGTTCAATGTGTGTGTTGGAGTTCCAGTTGGACTGCCACGCCTCCAGGAATTCCCTGGCATGTCTCTGTTTGGCTTGTGCTATTACGGATGTGTTGTTCCAATTGAATTTGTGTTCTTCTTTGTCCATATGTATTGAGACAAGTGAGAATTGGTCATGTCTCTTGCTGGCTAGTTGGTGGTCGTGTATCCTTATTGTCAGTTTTCTTCCGGTTTGGCCTATGTAAGCCACTTCAAGCCGCTGGGTTGGCCCACGATGCCATTAGGGAGAGAATTCCAGAATTCTGACCCTGATAGCAACAGCGAAGGAACACAATATATTTCCAAGTCAGGACAGTGAATGACTTGGAGGAGAACTTGCTGCTGGTTGTGTCCCCATATACCTGCTATCCTTTTCCTTCTCGATGAAAGTGATTCATTAGTTTGAAACATGTTGTCTGAGGATCTTTGGTGAATTTCTGTGTGCATCTTGTAGATAGTACACACTGCTGCTACTGAGTGTCATTGGTGAAGGGAATGGATGCTTGTGGTTGTAGTACAAATCAAGCGGGCTGCTTTGCCCTGGATGGTGTTGAGCTTCTTGAGTGTTATTGAAGCTGCAAATTGGGGATTTTCCATCATTCTCCTGACTTGTGCCATGTAGATAGTGGACAGTCTATGGCAGTTCTTAATTGCTTACCTGTAGATAGAGACTAATTACTTGTAGTAAATAGTAATTTTTGGTACATACAGAATCCTGGTCTGTACTTTCAATCAACTTGTTTCTGGAAGTCAGGTAAATTGGGGAACCTTTTCATATGTTTTAAAGTCTTTAATTTTCGTGATAATTCTAAGAATATCCGGGCTTGATTTCTAGCATGCTGTCCCAGTAGCATGACAAAGTAACATTGTTCTGCGGTTGAGTTTGCTGCATGTTGCTGGCAGAGCTTCACCATGGAACTTGACTCTAACCAGTGCTCCATCTCTTTGGGTGCTTGGTGTCACTGAGTTGTAATGAATATTTCTTGTAAGCATTATTTGTGCTGAAGAAGCTAGAATTTTGTGAAAAATATAATATTCATGGCACAAACAATTCTAAGTGGTTTCTACATTTTCTAAAATGTTAATTGCATGCCAGTTGTGCCACAAACCAGGGTAGGAATAGTTGCAAGGTTTTCAACAGCTTATTCAGGACAGGTCGAGGATCAGTAAAGAGGAGTGTATGGTGAAAGGCAATGACGTTGAAACCAGAGTGTTTGTGTGTGTATGAGAGTGAAAGAAGTAGACTCTATGTTCAGTAGTTCATAGCTGTACTGTTGGGAAGATAAGTGAACTATTACGGTTCTGTTTAGGAGACTTGGTGAGAAGCACCAAGAGCAATTAGATATCTCTGTTCTTAGAATTTAGGCAGAGGTCACAGGAGTTGGTAGGGAAGTGCTGGAATTAGGGCTGCAGAAATGCTACTGTGTTTGCAGGGACTCTGAAGGGCCGAAGGGCCTGTACTGTGCTGTTATGTTCTGAAGAAGCCACGTGTTACTAATACTGCAGTGCAGCTGAGTGGGGAGTTGAAAAGCCCATAAGCAGCATTTACTTTATATAACTTGACAAGATTAGACCTCAAGGGAAAACCCTAGGTATAATTCTAGTTTGGTGAAGCTAGCTATTGGTGAAAAGCTGGCATTGAGCCTGAGAGTAAAAACTAGTTTCCAGAGTCTGTGGAGGCATAGACCCAGGAAAGGAGTGTGACTGGTCAGAACAGGAGAAGTTATTGAGGCAGTGCATGACAGTGCCTGTTCCTGTGCCTGTCTAAATGTCTCTTACTATTGTATCTGCTTCTACCCACCTCCCCTGGCAGCACCTGTCAGCCTCTGCATAAACAAAAACTTCCCCCCTTTCACTTTAAACCTATATGCTCTAGTGTTTGACATTTCCACCTTGTGACTATCCATGCCTCTCATGATTGATCAGGTCACTTCTCAGTCTCCAACACTGTAGTGAAAACAGTCCAAGTTTGTCCAGCCTCTCCTTACAGCTGACACGCTTCAATCCCTGCAACATCCTGGTAAACCTCCATAGCTTTTCGATAGTGTGACCAGAACTGCATGCAGTGTTCCAAATGTGATTTAACTAATGTTTCGTACAGTTGCAACTTGACTTGCCAGGTTTATTCTCAATGGCCCAACTGACAAAGGCAAGCATGACATATGCCTCTTGACCACCCAATCCACTTATGTTGCGAATGCCAGGGAGCTATGGACTTACACCCCAAGATCTGCTGGGTATCAATGCTCCTAAGGGTCATTCCATTTACTGTGTGCTTCCCTCTTAGGTTTCACCTCCCAAAATGTAATGCCTCGCACTTTTCCAGATTAAACTTCATCTGCTGTTTCAACTTTCCAATTGATCTGTATCCTGCTTTATCCTTTGACAACCTTCAGTGCTATCCATAAGTCCACCAATTTTTGTGTAATCTGCAAGTTAATCAGACTACCCACATTTTCATCCAAACAAGCAACAGCAACATCAATGGTCACAAGCCTTCGATCAGAAAAACACTCCTCCATAACTACCCACTGTCTTCCATGATCAAACTAATTTGTAAGTGACTTACCAACTCACTGTGGATTCATGTGATTTAATCTTCTGGACCAGCCTCCCATGACAGATCTTGTTGAATTCTTTACTAAAGTCCATGTCGATTGCTATACCCTCATCAATAATTTTAGTCACTTTCTCAAAAGATTCAAATTTGTGACAAAGACCTTCCCAGCACATAACCATTTTCAGGTGACATGACTGCCTGTTGGCTGGATGTAAAAGATCCCATGGCTGTGTTTTGAAGAATAGCAGGGGATCTATCCTCAGTATTCTTATCAATGCATTATTTATCAAAGCGTATTTTTATCAAAACATTACATTAATCACCTGATGATAATTACATTGCGCATAGCAATCTCCTACAAATTAGAATGTTCCTGCCACATTTCCTATACTAGAACAGTGGTTACTACATAAATATTCCATTGGTTATGAAACATTTTCAGACTCAGTGATGTATGAAAAAAGTTTTATATTTACCACACATTTCAGTGAGTGGGGTATTTCTCTTCACCTTTACTAAATGGTTGACCACTAGAGATAGTAGGAACTGCAGATACTGGAGAATCTGAGATAACAAAGTGCAGAGCTGGATGAACACAGCAGGCCAAGCAGCATCAGAGGAGCA